>OY735238.1:675000-802500 GCA_963457665.1 Thysanoteuthis rhombus | reverse complement strand
ATAATATTTCTCCTCGTTTGGGTCGATTTCAGCCATGATTGTTAAAGTTGTAACTATAGCAACATCATAATAAGGGAGGTAACCTCCTTCTGGAGGTATTTTCAGGCTCAGTTACTTCCCTTGGAGATCTCGTAGTCCCACTTGTGGTGTCCCTGTTTAATCAACAGATCGAAACAAAACGGAAAATATGACTTGTGTGAGCCTGTGCTTTTAATGAATGACAAACGAACGAACGAAAAAAACAAACCTTATATCAATTCTGAATTGTTTTGCATATTGAAGACATTTTCATTCACTATTTTACCCATACCATCAAAAAATGACGAAGTTATTTGAATATATTTGCAATGGCATTATACTTAAAAGATTATAAAAAATAGTATGGTGCTCTGCATTTTATTGGTTATATTTTATCAGAATGGAACCTGTTTTTTTTTGTTTTTTTTTACGAGTTTGCAATAAATGGACGAATAACAATAAACTTATAAGTAAGGGAGGCTAGCAACTCTACAAGGAAAATTTAATAGTTATCTTCCCTGACAAATGTTACTTTTGTGATTTGTCTATCCCGTCACGATATATAAAATAATCATTTCCCTACCGTGGTTAAAAATCACAACCAACTGATTGGTAAGAGACTCCCTTACCACCTGGACTAGACTGACAAATCTTACAATTTCATAAATCTATTTATGATTTACACAATACAAAAGTAATCAAATTAATCGTCTTCAGATGAAATAGTTTGGAGTTGGATCCAGTATCAAACAGGCTTGTTATATTTCTATTTATATGATAATAGTTATATCTTAAATGTATTTATCTTCAAAATAATAACCAAAAAAAAAAAAAAATCTTTGAGACTGTAGTGCCCCCTATACTTTTAGTTAAGAATTAAGTACGAAACTGTTCTTTTTGCTAGATATCCAAAACATCGCTTCCTCTGGTGACCCCCAAGTGAATTAAGCGCAATTTCGTATTTCTTATCGAGACGAAAATTACGAGGGGTTAGTTTCTTTCCTTCACGCAGTTCAGTTTATTCAGTGCACTCAATTTTTCAAAAACCACCATGAGTTCTGAAGACGATCGTGATATGTTTCCGATGTATAATACCAGGATCCCTTTCATGAGAAGCGACCCCCAGTCGCAGTTCATTCAAAACGTATCACACATGGCGATGAGAGGAATCACTGGTCAGAAACAGAAGTTTCACTTCACTGTGACTGCCTGACCCGGTATACTGATTCCGGAAATCAAAGATTTCATCAACAACGCCCCAGCTTCGAACGCTTATGATATGCTGAAAGAAGTTGTAATAGAGAGAACAACTTCAAGACATTCTTTATAATCCTCTTAAGATATCTAAATTTGGATTCCATACGAATAGAAATCTCTGAATCTCAAACTATACGTGAAAAACACGATCAAGCATTTGATAGGGTGTATTTTAGGGTAATGTACAATAAGTAATTGAAGTACAGCTCAAAATCAGTTAATTTCCTATTTCATGTACAGTAAATAATACTCTTGAAATAGTTTTTTTTTTCTTCCAATTCTTTAGGTGTATTCAGATCGTAGAACTTTCGAATTATCCAAAAAAATTTAGTTTTGTGAAAAAATTTTTACGAATGGGGTTCTATTTACTATGTAACAAGAATTCTAGACTGGGTACTTCCTTTTTGCGATTTTTACGGAAGTACCAACAGAAGTACAGCCCATGACGCAAGATCTTAAAAGATGAAAAAAATATAAGAATTCATACAAAATAATTGGATCAAAAGAATAATTCATATAAGTCGTATTTGGGGCAGATTAATATTTTCTAGGCCTTAGTATGTGTGACCGGATCTTTCCCCAGGTTCCCGACCAGGAGGTTCGCAGATCCTGGATTCCTGACCAAGGGTCCGCAGACACTGAATTCCCGACCAGGCGTCTGCAGAAACCGAATTCCCAACCCACAGCTCATCAGCAGTGTTAACAGCAACAATAGCATTTAATTCATTAATTTTATTTTAGTGAGTTTAAACATTAAAAATGGTCATTAAGTGATTAATAAAGAAAATAAAATCTAGCGCTCTTTGCCCCGTTTGCCAGTCAAACAAAAGTGAAACATTTTTTTTTTTGAATTTGTAACACGGGTTCGCCGGGCTCAAATGAAAAATCTTGTTGGGCAAGTACGTTCATGGCCGTTAGCAAGACATCGAAAATATCACTCCCTACGACGACCCCCTATAAAAGCCCTGGACGCACATGGTCAAACGCTCATCGGCGCCGGCACTCCTAGATGGTTACGCTTGTGGCCGGCTACTTATACTTTCTCTCTCTTTCCTTCTCCCTAAAATCGGAATCATTCCGCCGTCCTCCCGGCCGATCCGATCCTAACCATTTTTCCTCCATGACCAATCTCTCTACTAACTTTGCTTATTTCTGTTCACTGATATTGAGACATCTCACATACGCACAGCAACACAACCGTGTCCTCACCACGTGTTCCAAACGCGAATACACCTCTCACTCTCATTAATGAAATGGCAATTCTTTTTACTATCCGATAGTCACGACGATCTCTCCTTATTCTCTTCACTTCGGGAAACACACATAGATAAAACTCCGTGGTTCTCTGTCTTTCGTGGCCTGTCTGTCGAGTGCCTACCAGCGTCAGAGAATAGACCCAAAGTCACACACGCAACTTGGCAGTTTGGCACACGCACTGAACCCGGTCTTCATAATCATTCCATGGTACTCTCCAAGCCATATGGATTCAAAAGCAGTTAAGACAGCCCCGTTTCGACTCTGACGCCTGTACTATCAATTATAACAAAGCTCCCATCTTTCGTCAGCTCTTCATATCTCTTTATGCGATCGATCGAATTTAATGCTATCATTACGTGTATTTCATTTTCATTCGTTATTTGTCATTAATTTTTTTTATATCAAATGTACGTTTTATTTGTCATCCAAATAAGTATGTGTTCCCTTTTACTTTGTTTCATCTCCGCGTCTACGTTCATACTTGGCTCGCATGGTCTTCATAATCTCCCTTCCATATCTCCAGTGACATCAACGATAAGACCAAACCTCAGGAAAGCAAAATCCTGTGTCTCCAACATCTTCCTCGCGACCCATTCATCGACGAGAACTACTTCAACGAGCCAGAACCAAAATTTCTACAAACCATTCACTTTCCAACCAGATATTACCCCAAAAAGGTTTATTTTGAATAAGAAAAAATGAGACTAAAGTTTTCCAGTTTGTTCTGTGTTCATTCATCGTGATCAGTCTTTTATCGTCCGTCGTTGGACATGGACCTTCCCCGGGATTCGCCGCATATCTCCATCGTAGGGGTCGCAGAGCCAATATTTTCTGAACCAGTCCTTTCGTCTCGGCATCTCATATTTTGCCGGCCTCAGTTCTGCATTTAATCTTTGATGATTTGTATTGTGAGTCGTGATGTCCATCGGTTGTCTGCTATTCTTGCAACATAGCCAGCCCTTAGACATTTGAATTTTCTGATGGATTATATGATGTCTCGGACTCCTGTTTTTCCCCTTATATACTGTGCTGTTTTGTGGTCCCTCCATGTGATGTTGAGCGTGATTCTCTCATGTGCACGTTGCATGGTTCTCAATTTGCGGGCCAGTTCCTTGCTCAGATTCCATGTTTCAACTCCATTGGTGACTATCAGGAGAATGCATTGGTTATGTACTCTTCTTTACAGGACTAATGGGACTTTCTTGTTCTCGATGGTTGAGCTGGCTCTACCGAAGGCTTACCACCCTTGAGTGATTCTCTGCTTGATTTCTTCTTCTTTTGAGGATGTCGATGAGACTCATTGTCCTAGGTAGATGTAGTGGTCTACTTTGTCCTGCTTTGCATTTTTGGTTTCACTGGTCCTTAAATCTTTCATCTTTCAAATTCTTAATTCCCTTTTCCCTTCGTTTTCTTCCCGTTCCTTCTTCTCCGTACTAATCTTATTTTTTCTTTTACTTCCTTTTTGTTTCTCTTCTTACCTAACCTCCTTTTTTCTTTCTCTCTTTTGTTCTCTCTGTACCCCTTCCTTTTCCTCTTCTATCCTTCCTCCTCTCTGCCTTCCACCCCAACTTCTTTCCGAGCCAGGGTGTTGATTTGTGTGGAGCAATTTTGATTTGCCCGGGGAGATAGTAATTGAAAGATTTTATACATTATTTTTCAACTTCAGAACGTAACCCTATTTAATGCATTTTTTTCTGTGAATAATTTCCTCATTTTATAAATTCCTGTCTTACTAACTATCATTAAGACCGAATTAGTTCGTGAAGACGCGGCATATCTGTCAATACTTTAGTTTGATTATTATTCTTTAAAAAAACCCAACTTTTTGATGTATTTTTGGTGAGCCCCTGAGACTTCACCCTATAGGACTATCTATTGGCAACTTCCAACTGTACTTTCGGGAAAGTAACGGGAATTTTTTTTCTCTCCAAAAAATAACTAATTTTCGGCTGCTTCGAAGCTCTAATAAGATGAAACCACCTAGAATTGAAAAGAAAATCTTTCTAAAAGTATTTTTTGTACGTACAAGAGGACATTACCTAAAATTGAAAAACGGAATTATGATTTATATTTGTGCGAAATAAAGTTGAAATGAAAGCCTAGCAAAAAATAAAATTGTGAACGGTCGTCGATGCGATATTTTTTTTTTTTTTTACAATTTTTTTTGGTCATAAAACATTTCAATTGAATCACAAAAACTAAAGCACTAAACATGAGGCATAAAGGAAGCTGGAAGTCGGGGAGCTTAGCCACTCCCAATCAACATTTAGTGCATAGGTTCTCCAACCTGATGGCTACCGACCCCTGAGGATCTCCTAATGTGCTATTGAGGTCAGTGGCTAGACCTTTCAAACGCCTGGAGCCCATGAGTTTGTGGAATAGGCAGACCTTTAAAAAGCCTTACTAGAGATTTGGGGTCGCGGGCGGGGGTTAGTGGGCTTGGCTCCTTGAGGGGCCCCTCGAACATTTAGTGGGATTTGTCATTGCATGTTATTAGAAATGCAGTAAGTGTATCTCTATTCATAAAGCTTTTTGGGCCCCCTCCATTGATTTAAAATCAACTCCACCCCTTCATCAGCTACGTGCCTGTGCAGACATAAAGGCATCGCGTGCATCTAATTTCAACGAACATTAGATGATCAAAATAGAATATATGGATGCAAATAAACCCCATAAGTTGACCAAAATCTCCACAAATTAAAAAACTGAATACCAAAAAATAAGTAAATAACATCGTAAATGATTTGTAAATTGCTAAAGAAATAGTCTCTTCCGAAACGTATTAACATATATTTTAGTTTGGGCTAAATTCAGGTAAAATCTGCAACTCTTTAAAAACATTCCTACCCCTTAATGCAATTTATTGCTGGCAACCCTGGAACGAGGGAGCATTATATCGTCAATTTTAGTGATGATGTCCTTACATTTCTGATATTACTCGAAGTGGATTTTAGCGCAACAGCAATCTGGTTAATTAGCACAGAAAAAAAAAGTAAATAATCAGTTTTCGCTCTACCGAGCCAGCTCTGGGATCCTGTGTACGGTTATAAAATGATTGTGAACTTGACAGTAGCTAGTCCGTTCTACGAACAACTCTCACTGAGCATATCTGCCAGTCGACACCAGACGGATACGTTCTTTCCATCTTTGTAAGTCCTTTATTTGCCTTCTGTCTGTTGTACTTGCTTTCATACGGATTTCGCCAACCAGTCATTCTTATATGCCTTGTGCTCACCTTCTGAGGAACAACATTTGCGTTGCACCGACCGGTGCATTAGTTCTTTTTTATGAACTCTAGTTTTTCACATTCGTAACACCGATTTCAACAATGTTGCCAACACTTTATCACATTTAATCACGTTGAAAACCGGTTCGTTACCAACAAGTTTATTGATATAGAAAATAGGTAGAATAAAAACAGGCATCGCTTCGTATGTTGATCCACCACTTGCAAGACTTTGAAAAATTAGGAAAGCAGCTGGAAAGAAAACCGTAGAGGGAAGCCCGATTGCTTCGCTCGAAGTCAAATAAAAGGGCTCGGTTGGAAAAATTTCACGTGGCGACCAAAGCAGTGTGTGGTGCGTAGTGATAGTCTGTCTTGAGTGCTGAGTCAGCGGAGAAGGGACCAATCACGAGAAAAGCCCGAGAATCGGGGTTAGGGTATCTGTAGCAACAAATCCGTATTTGCTGTCCCTCGAGAGAGACACATCCACCCATAATTCCCCCGCTATCACCCAATATTTGGCTGAAACATTTAGAGTTGTATTACAGCCAGAAATCAGGCGGCAGCGGGGGAGTTATGGGTGGATGTGTCTCTCCCGATGGTCAGGAAAAACGGCGTTGTTGCAATGCTCCACCGGTAGATAAAAGCGGTAAAATGGCTGTTTTGTGGTTTGTAATTAATTGACTCTCATACTAGTGCTTAAAGATTTTGAAAAATAGACTCCTTTATTGCATTTCTCAAGCTGTGTCATCAAAATGTCTAGTAAGTGTTTTTTTTGTTTGTTTTTTTTTTTCATGTCAGTGGAGTTAGACATTTCTCCATCTCTATTTTCCTAATTTCAAAGATGCAAGATATTTTCCAAATGTTCTGTAATATAACCTTTATGGGGAGAACTTGTGATATGAAATTAATTATGAATAAAATCATACCCAAGGGAGAATAAGACGAAAATGATTAAGAAAACACGAGGGAATTTAATCGTGGACAAATCAAATTTTATGGTAAATTTTTGACGGTGAATGACACTAAAATACTTCAAGAAACACTTTTCTGAGTTACTTTGATTGTCCTTATGAACTGTTCGTTGTCAAACTCCAAAACTGGAGTTGACTTTATTTTTTGTCGTAACAAGAATAACACGGGCAATCCTCGCCAAAAGTATATGTATAAAAGGATTTGTAAAATTCACATTCCAGTACGATCCACGACCAACTGATTGTCAGGAGACTGTGTTACTGACTGAGCTAATTCGAAAAGTCAAGGATATCAATGAAAATCTATCAAACAGAGATGCAAGGGCTTATTTGATGGTAAATAGAGACTTTTATACAAAAGAATTTTTTATGTTTTTTTTTTCAATTTATTGTATATACAATACAAATATTGCAGTAATCATATTCAGCCGGAATAGAAGTGGGAGTGGAGTTTGACCCTGTAGCAGGCAGGCTTGTTGTCTTTTCATTAAATCCAGACATCCGCACATACCCTAAGCCATTCTATCGGTATTTTCCCCTCGGGCACGTTGTTTTCATTCCTGGGTCATATCGATCCGCCGAACGATAAATGTCCAAGCACCCCTGGGTGTTCACGCCCTGTCACTCAACAAAGCACATATGCCACTGAAATTAAGGGTTTTAAAAAAACTCCGATTTGAGTCTACGTTTTATAAAGATCTAGTTGGTTGGTCAGAGGCGTCGAAAATGCCAACAATGCTGGTACCCTCCAATAGCTCTATGAATTGTAGTTCATCTACTACATTTCTACGGACAAATCTCTCCAAATGATTTAGGGGAGTCCTTCAAGTAGCCAAGCCCCTTCATCCGGGTCCCTTGATCCTCACCCTAAATTTTTAGCTCCGCCTAAGTTACTGATTCACTTCCGAATATGCCGTATTACGCCGAATCAGCGAAACTACCTATCTCGTGAAGTTTTGACTTTTTTTTCTTGATGAAAAACAAATAAATACGTAGTTTTAATTTGATAAAAAAAGTTTATTTTATCAAAAAAGGGTATGAAACAACTTTTTTTTTTTTACGATGAAAAGTTTGTGCAATCAAAGTGAAATCAAACATTTTTCTCTTTTTACTAAAATTAAGTAAATACATAATTTTGATCTGATCAAAAGTTTATTCAATTAAGACAGGGATAAAAAAAACAACTATTTTTACAATCAAAAGTTTATGTAATCAAAGTTAAATCAGACCGTTCTGTTTTTTTTTTCTTTTTTTTACAAAACAATCATTAAATTTCGCCAACTAGGCAATTTTGCTAATTAGGCAATTTCGCTAATTCGGCATGCTGTGAAACCTACCCCCTCACTTCAACCCTGTGATCCACTGAGAGGGAAGTCAAAACGTCATTTTTTTTTTTTTTGATAAAGTCGAAGGAAGTGGGGTGAGCGATTAAAGGTCAGTGTGTTGACAGCAGGTCACTGACACTAAACATGTGTATAGGAAAGGTCAAAGGTCAAAAACTCTTGTAATCGATCTCTCAGTTTTTTTAATTTTTATTTACTTGCACCGAGTTGAACATAGGCTCCAGAATCACACGTGTTATCATAACAACTGTTACTTATACACAGTGGTTAGGTGCTAAAAAAAAAAAAAAAAGTGAGGGAACGCAGGGTTATCAGCGCTTGGGGAGGGGGGTGGTCTTAAAGTCACACTCGCACCAGGAAAAATATTTGAAACCTAATCTATTTCAGAGACCTTTTGTCGCCATTTGGGGTGAATATTTGGACATAAACTGGCTTATGTTTCTCATCAGTTAATTGTTCAAAGAGAGAATTTTAGTAGTGTTAACATAATGTGGGAACACCCTTCCCCCCCTCCAAAGTAAGGAAATGCTATTCTCACGCCTGTCGACAGAACCACATCACTCGTTATACAATAGAAGTTGATTTATTTCTTCCGTGTTTTTTTTTTTTCGGGGAGAGGTGTTCAATTTACAGTGTACGTTCATGCAAAACTGGTCCCCAAATTTGTGTCCAGCAGCGCTCACGTTTTTTTTTCTCTTCATGGTATCTGTCCGGCAAAAGCCGGGAAGAAATTTATTCATCGACTGCCTCACCCTTTTTGCAATGTTATTTCTATTATTATTTGGACTATCCTCATCTTGGTTGTTTTCATACAACGTTTCGGCTGTTGTACTCTACGGCCTTCATCAGTAGGTGTGGGGGAAGTAACGAACCGAACCCTTTATTGACCTCTTAGCATTAGTAGCATTATTATTGTTTCACACTGGGATTGAACCTAGAATCATCAGATTACTTGCAGTAATTCTTTCTGTAACCACTACGCTATGTGTCCAATGTTGCCTCGTGACGGTTTCTATTGAAGGAATAACCAGACCTGTTCTCCTGTTGATATCTCTTCATCTTCTCCTCAACATAGAGTAGAGTGGCCAAGTATGACGTCATCACCTGACTTCCGGCTCCAGCTATCGAAAGAGTTATGATGGATACGAATAACGCTATGGCAATTTGCTGTTGATCACGTTGTTGTCATCAGTCCATTCCCGTTTAGTCTGTTCGAACTTCCGGAATGGAGAAAAAAAAAACAAAAAAAAAAAACAAAGCAAAAAACGAATGGAAACATTAAAGTAACTAAAAGTTATCGAGATTTCTCAATGAGTGTAAACTGACTGTTTTATATTGATGAAATGTACGAAATTCCGATCGAAATACCGTCCTTGCCCCCTCCAAGAATAATAATAAAAAAAAATGATAAAAGTAACAAGCGACATTTCCCAAAGGGCTATTCGGTACAACTTTTTTCGATGGCTGAGGCCGGAAGTCGGGTGATGACGTCAGACTTTACCGCTTTATTCTCCCATTTCACACCAATAACCTCGATTTCAATTACCATCAACACCTTTATCTCTCAAGAGTCTGTTGCGCTCTAGCAGAGTTTCATCTAAGCTGTACTCCTCAGCGCATGCACATGTTTTGCAAACTGCGCACAAAGTAAATTAATGTGCACACAAAAGGTATGTTACCTAAAGTAATGCAGTGATTGATTAATTGAATAATTATAATACACACACACATATATATATATATATATATATATATATATATATATATATATATATATATATATATGTGTGTGTGTGTGTGTGTGTGTGTGTGTGTGTGTGTATATATAATCCATTTGAGAAAGTTGGTGCGTAGTATTAGTGAAAGAGTCAGAGATGAGTTTGTTTTTATGATAAAGCTTGAGAGTGAAGGGGTAAGGAAAAATCAGGTCAGCAGCAGCAGCAGTGTAGTAGTAGTAGTAGTAGTAGTAGTAGTAGTAGTAGTAGTAGTAGTAGTAGTATCTAACGGTAGGGTTTCAGCACGTTTCTCTAAAGAATGGCTTGGCTTCGCAGACGAAGATTTGAGGAGAGTTTTCCACGATTTCGGAGTCCTTAGATTGTGGCGGATGTACGCGAAATAACCCTCTAGCCTGTGCGATGAAGTTTCAAGTTTGAGCGCCACGTGCGTAGGACTGACCCCCATCGTTTAAACCAAGGGTTTGCATGCTTTAGTCCACCGAGATGGCACGAATAGGAACAGAGTTTCCAGCTATTTTCTCAAAGAACTATCCTCTAAACGCTTCAATTTTAAATAAGCTTTCAACCGATCGCATGCTCCAGTCGAAGGCAGAAAGAAAAAGTTCAGTTCGACTGTTATTACCCTTAACCCATTACATAGACTAGGGATTTTATTTTGCAATTAATAACTATTAGGCTAGCCACTTTCTTTAGTTGATGGCTCAAGATCTATTTGACGCATGCGCAGGTGATTCCCTACATTACCTTTGAGACGAAATAGATGATAGAGAGAAGTGGATTCAAAAGTGAAAATGAAATCAAGATGGACAAAGCAGACGATGGTAAAGCAGGGAATGGGATGAATAAAATGCAGGAATCAGTCGTCTTAGGAAAGCGAAAAGAACCGTCCATTGAATTATTTAGGAGGAGAAAGGTCTCTGGTGTCGTCACGTGCGTCATAAGGCAAGGGAAGTAATCCTTGGAATGAAACCTAATTGGATGAAGTTGGAGCATGATTGAGTGAAGTCGGAACTGGATGGGGAAAGGTGGGAAAGGATGCTTCCGTGGTTGATAGAAAGTCCAGGGGAAAATTCAGTTTGGGGTCTGGGAGAGTACGGAGGTTACCTTTAAGAGCAGACGTCATAGCTGTGTAGTAAATGTTTCAAATTCATTTCATTTCTCGTCGCTTGAATCCAGGTCAGTCAGAGGGTTCGGGGGCAGAGGGAAGGAGCTTTGACAGTTCACGGTCACCCATCTAGATACTGACCGGGCTCGACGTTGCTTAAATTGGATGATCGTACAAGAACTGGTTTAATTCGTAGTAACATGTTTCGAATGAAATGTTTCAGAGATGTAAATTCTGAAGGGGATAAAAGAAGAAGAAGGTGAAAAAGAAAATACCGAAGCAGCAGATGACGGAGAGAGGAAAAATGGCGAAAAGCAGACGTACGATAATAACTTTGCGAAGGTTACATTTTAGGTAAAGATCAAAATGAAGAGCAGACTCTGTTAAAAACCTGCGATAGTGTGTATACAATTTTTTAACAGCATTTGGCAACATTTGTTTCTGTAATAAAACTATTTGTTTCCAGTTTAGTTTAAATCCCAATCATTGCATCAAAAATTAGACGAAAAAATATTGTCCGAAATGCAATATGATTCATCGGGATATTAGAAAGCTGTCGGTAGGCAGTATAGCACAGTGGTATGTGTTTTGCTACGTTGAATCGGCTATCTAACGGTGGTTGGTTCGATTACAGGAGCAGCCCTATTTTCTTTAATTTTTTAATTCTATTTACGTTGTCTAAATTGAATTATATAATAACTGTGTAACGACGGGAAATCATTTTTAGAATATATTAATATATGAAGTGTATACTTAGTTACAGGGATTCCTCTTTCTAAGCCTATTCTCTGCGGGTTGGGTACGATTCAGTGCGAGATATATTGATGTTATTACAAAAAAATCCAATAGCAACAGAGAGAAGAAAGACTGGGGAAAATTTAAGCATAGAAATAGCTTATAATTATAAATGAATCAATTTCACAATCAAAATAATGCCTCCTTTTTATTCTATTTTTGAAAAGCCTTTTTAAAAAAATTGTCATTTGATGACTGTGTAATAAATGTTGCATCGAGTAGTATCAATTATCAATTCGGCCACATCGAGTAGTCCTGGCATCGAGTTGGCCACATCAAGTTGGGTTGTATCAAGTCGGCTGCATCGAATTGCCGCTTCTCCACTCACTGTATCCTTCTTTTCTCATGAATGCTATGAACCGATTCAAATTTGGTCTGCATGGAAAACCTTTTAGCATTCATAAAACTGTAGTCTTTCGTCGCAGTTAAAAAGGGCAAAAAGTAGACGAAGAATAACTTCGCGAACATTTAATATTGTGTGTAAGAGAAAGAAGAGGATATATATATATATATATATATATATATATATATATATATATATATATATATATATATACACATATATATATATATATATATATATATATATATATATATGTGTGTGTGTGTGTGTGTGTGTGTGTGTGTGTGTGTGTGTGTGTAATAAAAACTTTCAGCATAACTGTATTTATTCATTAGAATCAAGTCCTTGCGTATCTGTAAGATGAATTTCGTAGATATGAGAGACTTGACCTTTTGGTATTGTGTGGTAAGAGAGCCAGCCATCGATCACTTATTAATTTTATTAATGTATTTATTTATTAGAGTGAAATAAGCCCTTGCATATCTGTCAGATAAATCCCGGAAGGAAAATGATAATTTTTATTCCCCAAGATTTAGTGAGGATTGTTCTTGTTACGGTAGAAAAAACAAAGTCAACTTCAGACTTGGACTGGAGTTTGCCAAAAAAAAAAATCAATTAATAATAATAATTAAAAAGGCAGGAATTGAGAGAAAAACGAAATAAGAAAGGATGAAACTAAAAAGCAACTGGAGGGTACAAACCTCTCCCACAGCTGCAGTAAAAGATTCCTGGATCCACCCCAAAATGTAATCACTTCTTCCATAGCCAACAGTCACTCCCTCCACAAAATGCCATTGAAAATCATTGAGAACTTTTGGAGATATCGTATGGACAGATAAACTTACTGACAGACGGACAGACACATTCGTTGGCAGATGTAAATGAATAAAGAAATGAAATCAGAGAGATGGAGAGAAAAGAAAGTCAGAGAGTCCATGGAAACGGCAGCCATATTCCTCGTCCATTATAGTAGATTTGAAAGCGTCGAATTAGCGGAAATGTGGGTCCATCTAATCACACTGAGGGTTGCATGAAATTCTCGTCCGCTGAAAATGAACAATTATACCTTGTCAGTAGCCTTTCCGCTAATAGTGGAAGATGTTTTGGAGCCGGGCGATCAACCGCAGCCGGGGTTTATTGCTTTCAACTTGATCCTGAAGTATGTCGACTGAAGCAGTTGTGAATGACGAGTGTATTAGGCGAGAGAAACAGAGAGAGAGAGAGAGAGAGAGAGTTCAGAAAGGAGATACCAATGATGAATATGCACTTTGTGCTTCGAGAAGACGTTCGAGTCGCAGGACAAGAAAACAAATTTAAAAAAAAATTGAGAATAAAAAAAAAGGCAAGGGATTTATGGAGAATGTTTGTAATGATGATGATCCAAGTTATGTCCGTAATTTCTAACCGAGGATGACCATGACTGCAGTTGTGGGCGGTGCAGCGGCTGCACTGCTCCGGATGATCTGAAGTCATAACTTGCACTTGACTTGGCTTATAGTGAGGGAGAGCTGCGCACGTCACCAGTTTCACTCTTTCCTCTATTTCTGCCTTTGTCAAGCGACAAGATACAAACATGACGACTCGACACGGACGAGGAAAAGGCAGGAATTAAAAAAAAAAAAAATCGAAAAAACAAGACAAAAAAAAAGATCGTTTTAATACAAACGCTGATGACGATGAAAATGAAATATATTTCTTTCGGAAAGGAAGAAAGGAAAGAATGGAAAAAAAGAAAAAGAAGTTAGAAAGATTGGGAAAATATAGAAGAAGAAGAAGAAGAAGAAGAAGAAGAAGAAGAAGAAGAAGAAGAAGAAGAAGAAGAAGAAGAAGCCTGGCTGCTGCAGGGTCAATCCTCACCCCTACTTCTTTTTCCGACTGATGATGATTTCTGCATCGGAGAAGAGAAAGAATGAATTGAAGGTGTTATTTCAACTTTTGTTTACCATCAGAGTCCCGATGACCCAATTGTTTAACGCAGACCGGAAGCTACATTGGTTCTCCCGAGGCGGTGTGTGTGTGTGAGTTCAAATCCCGCTCTCGATGCATTTCTTTTTCTGCCCATCGCTGTTTTTTCACTCACTGCCGTAAATAATCCGGTTCAAGCAAGATTCAGTTCATAAAACTTTCTTTTCAAATTTCACATTGTATAAATAATGAATAAAAAATAGTAAATATATGTATATTTTTGTATAAAAGTATATATTTATTAGAGTGAAATAAGCCCTCGTGTATGATAATTTTTCGTTGATATCAAAGACTTGACAACTTAGCAGAGTCTAGTAGAAAAGATCAAGCAAAGAATCACCCTAGGATGACCAGCCTTCGGCAGAGCAAGCTCAAGCTTTAAAAAAACAAGTCCATCCCAATAATCCTGAAAAGAATATTACACAACCAACGCATTCTCCCAATAATCACTTATGGAGCTGAAACATGGAACCTGACCAAGAGACAGACCCGTAAACCGGGAAGCATGCAGTGCACACATGAGAAAATCATGCTGAACCCGACATGGAGAAATCACAAGACAGCACAGTACATCAGGAAGAAAACAGAAGTCAGAGATATCATAAAAACTATTAGAAAACTCAAGTCGCAATGGGCTGGTCATGTTACAAGAATGACAGACAACCGATGGACATCACGTCTCACAACATGGATCCCCAGAGATCACATGCGAAACCGAGGCCGACAGAATACAAGATGGAGAGATGAACAAGATAAATTTAGAAAATACTGGCTCCGCAACGTCCACGATAGAGAAGTGTGGTGAATCCTTGAGAAGGACTATGTCCAACGATGGACATTGAAAGACTGATAATGATTGGCCATGAGTTCATGGACAAAAGATGGATTTCACAGATTGGTTTACATCCCTCGGTAGAGGAAAAAAGTCAAGACCAGTTTTGGGGTTAGACAAAGAAATCTGGAAGGAAAGAGTAAGGAAAGTAGAAAGAAGTGATAAATGAAAAAAGACAAAAAGAAGAGAGAATTGAAGGAAGGCGGGAAGGGGAAGATGGAGGAAGGGGATGGACAGAAAATGGAAGAGAAAAAGAAAGGGTGCAAGAAAGAAGAAGAAGAAGAAGAAGAAGAAGAAGAAGAAGAAGAAGAAGAAGAAGAAGGATGATGAAGGAAAAAAGACAGAAAGCAAAGAAAGGGAATTGAATAGAAGCAGAAAAGAAAGAAAAATTAAGAAGAAAAGGATAAAGAGAGGAAAGAAAGTCTTTTTGGTCACGCAACAAAAACCATCACGTGACCAACGTCTTTTGGTAGTAGACGTGTTAAAGGTGATCAATTATAGAATTAGAGGACGGGATGATCAATGAATGAATTTTTCTTCCTGCCTTTTGTTGTGAACTGGTCACGAAAATAGCATAAACTTACATTGTAAATTGAACCCCCCACTAAAAAAACAATTCTGGGGGAGAAACAAACGTTTCCTCCCAACATGATGAGGAGTAAAGGTTCAAAATTTCAACCCTCTAGCTCCATTGGTTTTCGGCTTGAACGCAAGACACATACACAAACAGATAGTTAACCAGCCAGAATCATTTGAAAACTGCAGACACCTATATTGACTATGCTGACAGTTTTAGTTGACGGTTTATCATAAGATGAAAACAGGAAGGAAAGAAGGAAGGGAGAAAAGGAAGATAGAGAGGGAAAGAGGAAAGGGAAGGTAGAGCGGGAAGAATGAATGAAAGGAAGAAAGAAAGAAAGAAAGAACTACAAATCATAGTAACCTTTCATGACACGCTGACAATATCAATTATCGTCAAAATCTTTGGCCCCAGAATTTGACACTAAAATTAGAAACAGGAAGCTAATGAGCCATATTCTATATATCATAGGTAAGTATCACACACACACACGCACACACGCACTTACACACACACACACACATATATATATATATATATATATATATATATATATATATATATATATGTGAGTGTGTGTATGTGTGCGTGTGTGTGATACTTACCTATGATATTTAGAATATGGCTCATATATATATATATATATATATATACATACATATATATATATATATATACACGTGTGCTTGTGTGTGTGTTTGTGTGTGTGTGTATGTTTGTGTGTGTGTGTGTGTGTGTGATACTTATCTATGATATATAGAATATGGCTCATGTATATATATATATATATGTGTGTGTGTGTTTGTGTGTGTGTGTGATACTTATCTATGATATATAGAATATGGCTCATGTATATATATATATATATATATACACACGTGTGTGTGTGTGCATGTGTGTGATACTTATCTTTGATATATAGAATATGGCTCATATATATATATATATATATATATATATAGTCATATAGTCATATAGTCATGCTCAAGGTTGAGGGATGGGGTTCGTTAACGGATCACTGCTATCTATACAGACAGCGTACAGATCACCGTGGCCCATTGGTAGAGTGCTTACATCCGATTCGGTAGTCCATGCTTCGATCCACCGCCGAATCATGTTTTCATGGTTTAATGGTACTCAATGTCTCTTCACTAAAAACTCAACACAAGGCTGAGGAGTTACAACCAAAATAACGTCGGATACACTGGTCTTCCTGAGATCATCGAAGTTAAGCAACATCTACCCTGGTTAGTATCCAGATGGATGACCATCGGTGAAATACGAGGTGTCGACGGGCCTGGCAAGCTGAAGGTGGATCTAATTAACAATTGCTCGTGATAACCTAACCTCTCGACACCTACGATGAGGGTATAAACGGAGAATGATATAACATACGTACATACGTATAGACAGTCCTAGCACTCATGCTGGAGGGTAACTGTTTGGAATAGGTAGATTAAAAACGTTTTGGCTACATTATGCAAGGGAGACATCACGATAGAAGCAGCGGCCGCGGCTGTTGAACTTTTACGAAACAAACAATTACCGAAATTAATAGCCTCAAAATAGAAACACGTGGATGCGCGCAAAGCGTAAATTACGCAGACAATTCGGCACCAATCAGAAATTATTGAACAACCGTAGCCATCAAAGATGGTGAGGGGTTTCATCATTTTTTTTTCATATATACGTGTGTGTGTGCTTGTTAGAAATAGCGCCCCTGGCCATACCGTTTTGTCAATAGATTCAAAAATTAGCATCAGCATTCTGCTAGACCTGTTCTCAAAATGTCTTTTTTGGTTCTTGGAAAAAAGCTTTTTTGACATTCAGGAGGGCCTTATTTTGGCAGGTGATTTAATAACATCTAGATTCTTCACGTGTATGCGTGTCTGTGCTTTCGGCGCTTCTAGCCATACCATTTAGCCTACAGACTTGAAAATTGGCATGGCTACTCCACTAAACCCCTTCTGAAAATGGAGTTTTGGATTTTTGGAAAAAAAATTAATTTGACTTTTTTGGGTCCTGTGTTTATTAATGATATTCCGATTCCTAAGAATCTAGATGTTTCTTGATGTCTTTATTTTTACTCTATTTTAGATGTTATCCCATGGAAAATGCCGTTGATGTCATAAATAGAATTTATTCTGACCATATTCATTCTTCGACGGATTTCTTTTTAATGACTTCAAATTTTGACGCTGTGGTTGTTCGATTATTGACTGTGATGGCAAGTTTACATCTCATACTTTGTTTTGAGGAATAGTGTCAACAATGACAGAGAACTTTTTAATCATTTCTTATCAATTTGAAATGTTTATTCATTTTTAAGTTATGAATATAAAAACCCAGTTAATCTTATGTTATTAACTGCAACCCCCAAATTAACCCTAAACACTAATCCAAAACTAAAATCCTAAGACAAGGCATAAATCATATCTTCTACAGTTAAATCTAATAAAATACAGTATCCAATGTTAAGAATTTACTGCATGCATTTGCCCTGTAAAAATTCAACAGCAGCAGCCAATCATGTATAGCGTCCGTATTGGTTACCTCCCTGCAGCAAAAATGTTTTTATGTTCCTATCCGAGAAAGTAACCTGTTGGTGCTGGTAGAATAAAAAGTATGCCTAGTTCATGGTGTGTGTGTTGGGGTGGTTGAGTGAAATCTCCCCAAGATGTATTTCCATTGCTCGTGTAGGGGTAGGGTAAAGGTCAATCTTTGGTGCTTAACGTTTCCCCCCCCCACCAAAAAATACTAGTGCCGAGAGAACAGGACAATTTTTGTCCTTACCCTCAATGAACTTTGTGCGTATTATACGCAGATTGTTCAGTGTCTGCATTTGTAATTACAATCGGAGCTGCAATTGGCGCGATTAGTAACAGCGCAGACAATGGAATCGACAACCCGAGTTCAAACTCAGATCGAGGCGGTTTCGGTTAACTTCACATTAAATGCCCGTGGGAAAGGCGTGAATCCATCTCTTCTCCCTTAATCTATGGTTAACACAGCAGGGCGTGTGATATTTGACATCCTTCTCACTGTTTTCCTCAGGATTACACTAGCGAGAGGGGGATCCTGACGACTGGTCATCCCAGGGTCTCCATATGCTTTACCCAGGCATTTGCCCTTGAGGGGTTACCCCAGCGTCTTTCCATTGTCTGCAAGGGAAAAACGGAGACCATCGACAAAATTTACAAAAAAAAAAAATTGATATTATTGTTCCATTTTTTTCCAGGACGGTCAAAATTTGCTGTTTCACTGTCTATTTGGTAATCAAATTGAATGGAAATTCAAATATAATTGATTAATCCTACCAGTGCTATCGTTTTCTTATTTAATGAACAGTGAGATTCACTTTGTTCTCAGGACGTAACCATAGATGTTTTGACTGGAAGGCAACAAGGTTTGTGATAAAAATATCTCCTACTCACCATTTAAACAATAGACTCTTCCACTGAAACGAGTTTTTTTTTCGTTTCTTTTCTGAAAAAAAAATCCAACAGAATTGGAGTATATACCCATTTCTCAATCATATATATACATACACACACACACAAACACACACACACACACATATATATATATATATATATATATATATATATATATATATATATATATATAGATAGATAGATAGATAGATAGATAGATAGATAGATACATAGATAGATAGATAGATATATACGATCTGACAAAATCATTATAAATTGCGTTATATCATATCGAATTCTTGTTTGAAATGATCTCCTGTTATTACACGGTGAATGTATCATTTGGCGTAGACAACGCAAATAGAATAAACAATGCAGGAGCGGTAGGAATCAAACCTGCAACCGATCGGGTAGCCGCTTCAACCTAGCGTTGCTCTTACCATTCAGCTAAACATTAGCCGGAAATGAAATAATCGTTCACTATATTTACGTAGTCTAGGCCAAATGATACATTCACTGTATAATAACGGGAGATTTTCTATCATATATTCTTATGTAAACTTTCCATCTTCTATCTGCTGAAAAGGAAATTTAACTGACGACTTCACTGGCATGAAACTCGGAGTGACAGCAAAGTACTGAATCTTTTATACTCACACACACACACATATAAATGGATGCTAATAAAATAAACTGTTGAAGCAGCAGCCCAATTTTCTTTAATTGTTTAATCTATTCATATTGTCTTGGCCAAGTGACCTATTAACGGTGTAATGACGGGAGATCATTTCAAATAAGCGTTTCAATATAATAAAAAGCAATTCATAGTTATTCTGTCAGAAATACATCCATTCCCAAATATGAATATATATATATATATATATATATATATATATATATATATATATATATGAGTGTGTGCTATTTATGATAATAATAATAATGATAATAATATATATATATATATATATATATATATATATATATATATATATATATATATATATATATTTATAAAACCCAGACTGCTTCCATTGCTTATCTACTGAAAATTCTCAGGGAGGGAATTCGTTACAAAAGTAACATTTGATAAAGCAATCAACCTGCCGACTCTCCGACCCTCAAGCAAGTACAATTGCCGAACAGGGACTTTTTGAAAAGCTTTTCAAGTCTGCCCGACGGCGCGCTCTGTTCATCAGTGAAGTTCTATCCCTTGGGATGTTGGTTTTGGGGTCAGTGAGTGTGTGTAGACCATTACTGACTGGACCTTAGCATGAATTGGTAAAATGAAGTTTGTTCCGCAGAGAGAGAGAGAGAGAGAGAGAGAGAGAGAGAGAGAGAGAGAGAGAGGGTTGTTGTAAACTTGAGTAAGGCTCTCCCAAAGTGACATTCACCGGAAGTGCAGTTCTCTTGTGTTCCTATTGTCTATTTCCGCTTCAATCGCACGAAATCTGTGAAAACGAAAGATAGATTGAATGTTCTAAATGCTTTTGCACCATTAAGTAACGGATTTATTTATGTACCTCTACACACATACATA
The DNA here is from genome assembly GCA_963457665.1 of Thysanoteuthis rhombus. NCBI lineage: Eukaryota > Metazoa > Mollusca > Cephalopoda > Oegopsida > Thysanoteuthidae > Thysanoteuthis > Thysanoteuthis major. Next base: position 782,098 of record OY735238.1, on the reverse strand, counting down.
CACACACGCACACACACACATGTATATATTTATATGGTAGCCGCCTCAACGTAGCAATGCTCTTACCATTGAGCTGAACAACTGCCGGTAATGCAATGACTAAAAAATAAATGCGATCAATTCGAATTTTCATCTCGTATATTCTCAGTCTATTTGCTTATTTCAATGTAACAATTATGTATTGAGAAATGGATGTATCTGATTGGACTGAATTATCATAAATTGTGTTCTATTATATTGAAAGTATTTGGACTTATTTCTAGTTATTACACGATGAATGTATCATTTGGCCTAGACGACGTAAATAGATAAAACAATTATAGAAAATGGGGCTCGATTACTGCATCTTTTTTGTACGTGAAACAGAATGTAAAATCTGTAATGAACCATAGGGAAAAATCTTTGCTCATTATATATATTTGTGTATATACAAAACAAATCAGGAATATAATATAATATAATACAATATCCGATGTGTGATGGGTTTATTTCATGAGGTGGCCGACATATTCAACATTAAACATCAAGTCGATTTGGAGTAAAGCCTAAAATAAAATGGAGTAAGTATTCGCTATACAAACACGTTTATGTTTCAACGTAAGTAAATCCTTTGTTTTCAAAAATTAAATATAACATTCATATACAATACGTTCTGATATTGTGCTTTATGAGATCACAAACTTAATGTATTATGACATTGCTCTACAAATAATGAAAAAAGTTATATATTAAATCATAACTTAAGGGGTTGTTTCATCAACCATGCTGTGTATTGTGTAAATATAACTGTTTTATTTTTAAATCCCCGGAACCGTTACATGGTAAACAACTGATCATCCCGATGAGAAAAAAAAATCACACATAATACTACAATATCTAATCCTGTGCAAAAGGTGAAACGCTTTGAAAAGTTTACATAAATTGCGTTAACAGATACTTGGAAATAATTGATTGGATTGACATTAATTTTGAAATTTGATATGTTTTGTGTTTAGTGCTGTGAAGCTTTCTAGAACACACACAGACATATGTGTGTGTTTGTGGGTATGTGAAAAAACAACTTCCAACGATTATTTCAACATCATTATAGAGAAAAGCTACAAATACTTCACCAAAATGAGAATTAATTCTGCCAAAACAGACTGGATGATAAAAAAAAAAATAAAAAAAATAAAAAAAATGAAAATAAAAAAAACGAGAAAATCCCCCCCCCCCCAAAAAAAACCCTGAACAGATTTGAAGACTGCCTGCATCAGGGTCAAATTCCGCTGTGACAAAAGCTTGTAAGTTTTGAAAATATTTCAACTTTTGCGAAACGAGTTTCTCCTTTAACTGAAAAAGATATTTAAATTTGGCCATGGAGGGGGCACTTAATAAAATAGTATCTAGATATTTTTGAAAGTAAATTTTCATGATAATCTGAATATAGTTAGAGGCAATTCTCGATATGAACAGAAAAATGGGTGTCTTATGGGGGATCGGGGATCAGAGATCGGGTGTCTCCAATTATTCTTTGTAAATCTTTTACTGGGGTTGAAATAGTGTTGCATGACAAATTTCAGCCTCTTCGATAGTCTTGGAGGGTTTTAATTTGGGTGAGTGTCATTGTTCTTGTCATTGTCATTGTTGCTACCAGCGGAAAATGAGGTCAACTCCAATGAAGGATTTTGACAAAAAATAACTACCTATAAATGCATGCATTGGTATTCTTGTTTTCCGGCATCTGAAGAGTAGTCCGAGAATATGAGAAGACGACAACATGCACGGCATTCAAGACAACACTTTAGAGGGATTAATATCTCAGAATGCAGAAGAAATTTTGAGCAATCAAGAATATACATCACCAACCTTGCAGTCCTGAGGAAGTTCAATCATCATCATCATCATCAGTCTTTTAACGTCCGTTGTTGGACATAGACCTTCCCCAGGATTTGCCACACTTCCCTATCATGGGCGTCACGGAGCCAGTACTTCCTAAACTTGTCTAGCTCGTCTCTCCATCTAATATTCTGTCGGCCTCAGTTACGCATGTGATCTCAGGGGATCCATGCCGTGAATCGTGATGTCCATCGATTGTCTGCCATTCTTGCAACATGACCAGCCCACCAGTATTCGAGATTTTTAATGGATTCTATGATGTCCCTGACTCTTGTCTTTTCTCGGATGTACTGTGCTGTCTTGTGGTCTCTCCATGTGAGGCCGGTATTATTCTTTCATGTGCACGTTGCATGGTTCTCAATTTACGGATCTGTCTCCGGGTTAGGTTCAATCAAACTGTATCAAAGTCACCAGCATCTAATATCAGTTTAGTAAGAGAAGCCAAGAGCACCACACGCGTGACAACAGACTTCCCCGACTGTTCCTCTACAGTGAACTTAGCACCGGCCAAAGGTCCTGGGGTTGCCCTCTGCTCTGTTATGAAGATCAGTCCAAAAAGAATGAGAGGGAGACCAGCATCGACCCGGGAGGCTGGGAGGAGTGGGCGTTAGGCCATCTTGATGGCTGCCGAGCTGTTCGAGAACGAACGCCGCAGAGTTTGAGAGGACGAAAGGGAAAAGATCCACCAGGCCCAGAGGAAGCAAAAACAAGATTAGCCAACGATAACCATATTAGATACATACGTGAACGATACCTTAATTCAATCAGTTTCTCCAGTGTGTAGAATTATTTCCACGTGTCGTTTAATAAATATGTCACGATCAGTAAATGAATTTAAAATATAGATTAGAACACGATATTGGATTACTGTAACATTATATAAAGCTTTCTAGACTATATATATATATATATATATATATATATATATATATATATATATATATAAAGAGAGAGACAGAGAGAGAGAGAGAGACAGAGAGAGACAGAGACAGACAGAGAGAGAGAGAGAGAGTAGAAGCGAGTGAGATAGATATTGATATTGATATTCGAGCCTTCTGTTCATTTGTCCGTTCCTCTTTCGCGCTAAAACTACAAAGCCCATTGACCTAATATTAGGCATCTAGGTTTAGAAAACACCTACTCGTCACATGAGCTGTGTTGGGTTGACAGTACAGTTCACCATACGTAATTTCTGGTAATTCCTAGCCAATTTACTGGCCACAATATTGTTATGTTGAAACTGGCCACATGGATACATCTTTCCACGGCCAAGGTTATTGGCTATTCAAAGTTGAATTCGAAGACCGGACAAGGTTACAGGAGATCATTTCTGGTCATTTCTAGCTGATGAGTAATTCGTGGTTATTTCTAGCCAATTTTAAAAGTTGTTGGCCACAGTTTTTTGAATCCATTAAACTGAAATTTAGAATATGCGAAGGTCGCAAGTTGATTTCAGAGTTGATCCGGGGTCACCAAATGTTATTTCTAGTAAATTATTCAACTTATTGGCCACAATTTTGTGCATAGAAAGCTGAAATTTGGCTTAGGGGTACATCTTCTCACGGTGAAGCTCGTTAGCAATATGAGATTGATTTTCGGGTGGAATGGGGGTCATTGGTAGTCACCAGAAGTCATTCGTGGTCATTAATACCCAATTTCCCAATTTCTTGGCCACAATATTGCACTTCGGATGCTGGCATTTGGCGTAAGAGTATATCTATCCACAGTGGAGTTCATAGGCAATGTGAGGTCAATTTTGGAAATCAGTTAAGGTCACCAGGGGTCATTTCTAGCATGATATTGAGTTTTCTATAAAGAGCAAAAATGTTTTCGACCTTATAAATGGTAGAGCAGACTTATCCACAATTTTTCTATGGCCAGCTTTATATTCGTTGTTCTTGTGTTGCATCTCTTAAGAACCTTTTCATTCCGGTACCCAATGGGAGAAACAGTAATGTTGTGTATCCAGAAACCCTATCAAACTAAGGGACACGATTTGAGATGTTTTGTGCATTAGAATATCAAAATAGAATTAGTAAAAGTTCCCTTTTTTCTGGTGTAAATAGTGCAAATAATCTTTTTTCTTCGTGTATTGTGTTGTCTAAGAAGAAATATATCCAAGAACATTTTGTCATTGTTGATACATTTGAAGTAATCCCCCAGTAATAAGAAAGCAAAAAGTACAGACAAGAATGACTTTCGATCACTTTTCACAGTCTGATGCCCCGTGAGTTACAGGTATGCAAATAATGCAAAGCGTCATGAAGAGCCTATTTGATTTGGGTGAAAGATATCGGTATTCAAAATTTTTCTATTTACCTGGACTAAAACACTGGTTGCTGGCACTAATGGAAAATAGTTGACCATTTTAACGGGACATGCGTCTTCTTCGTATATGATCGAGTAAGTTGCTTATGTCCAGTGACAGGGTTTTGTTTTTGGAGGCGCCTCCGTTTCTTTATGAAAGGCTCTGTCAGTCCCACTGTCGGTCACTCTCTTGATCGGCAGGTCTGTCCCAACATTGTTTCTCGGTGGGTATTAGGTCAGGTTTACTAGAAAATGTGAACCCTGATGGGATCTTCCACATAATGTCACGTGATCTAGAAATAATGGCGTTTGAACTTCATGTTTTCAAATCGATTTTTTCAGCTGTTTTGAGACAGGTTTACATGAAGTTTGGTTGAACTGTGTTACCTGATAAAATGTTTTTCACTCAAGGTAACGTGAACTTGCAATAAAGGCGTTTAAACTATGTTTTGAAAACAGTTTTCCCAACCGTTTTAGATCAGATTTACTTGTAAATTGACAGAGAGATGTTTCTTGATAAGATGCTTCTTACTTAAAGTTGTCTTTTACTCGGGGCTACGTGTTAATAAACAATGATTTAAAATCAATTTTCTGAACTGTTTTACGTCAGATTTTCTCCAAACTTGATAGAGAGGTGTTCTTTGATAAGATGTTTCTTACCTAAAACTATCCTCAATTCAGGGTCACGTGATCTGGCAATAATGGCGTTTGAATATTATAGAGGACGCCTCATTGAACTTGCAGTTCTTGTTAACGTGTTGTCAGGTAAAGTTTAAAAAGTGTCTGTCTCTCTATTTTTATTCATCCACTGCACAAGTAATTCAATTTATCAATCATTTCTTGTTTGACCGCGTCGTCCAAAGGTCATTTGATCTGGGAACTGGATAGTGATGGAAGTAGGGGTAGGGTATTTGTATGTGGGGGGGGGGGTCAGCGTATACCAACTTCTCAATTTCCTAAAAAAAGTTCCCCCCTAAACTCAGTCTTATCGTAAACCTAGTTGGACAAAGAAAACTTTTTTTTTATTACCGTATACCTATTTCTCAAACCCAGTCTTACCGAATACCTATTTCCCGAAAGCCAACTTATAGTAAACTTAGCTCCCGCAATCGAGTCTTATCGTATACCTAGTTCAATCCAATTCTTATCGTTTACCGAGATCCCAAAACTTAGTCTGACTATTGCTAGTTCACCAAAACAAGCCTTAACGTATACATAATTCCCCAAACCAAGTCTTACTGTATACCTAGAACCCATAACCCTGCCGTACCGAATAACTCGTTCCCAGAATTCATTTGCATCTTTTGAACTGAACCTGTCGCTTGGTAATTCCGTCATTCATTCTTCGTGTTCGATTTTGAATTCTGTTAATCCTCGGTCAAATGGGCAGAAGAAATGCTTGCAAGTAGACTCGATTTGGTTCTTTTTTTTTCAATTAACAGAAAGAAACCAAACAAATCCTGGAATCTTTATGAGATGTTGCCGAAGCGCCGTTGGCAATTGGCAATGATGTTTCAGTCCCCAAACCATGACTGACTTTAAGGTCATCACCTGATGATTGCTTTTTTTTAGCAGGTATTACTGCTGTTTAGGTACTAATGCTGTTTTTCGCAGCAACAGTAGAATGAAACATTTTTATTCACTTCCGTTAACGAAGTTGAGAAGAGGTATATATCTGCACCTCTTCGTTCGTCTATCCGCAAGATATGTTCAAAAGAACTGAGTGAATTCCAACGAAATTTTGTGGAAGGCGTAAGAATAAGGTGATAAAGTTTAGAGACAGATCCGGGAATTTTTCCCAAGTTGAAAAATATTTTTCGGTTTTCATTTCAATGGTATTCCTGACTGTCCACACGATATCTCCACAAGCTTTCAATGAACTTCATTTTGTAGAATAGAGGACTATAGGATATAGGAGAAGTGGTTAAATTTTAAAGCAGATCCATGCACTATTATTTCCCCTTGCATCCTACTTATATGTCCAAACCACATTATATCGACGAAAGTTAATGTTTATCTACACGATATGTCAAAATACTCTCAATGTATCTCAATAATATTTTCTGGAAGGGTAGACAATAAACTATAGAAGGACAAGTTGAATTTTAGAGCGGATCCATGCACAATCGCCTGATAATGGTGTTGGTTGGGGTATGCGCTCTCTTAGTGTTTCCTAGTTAAATATGTATTTATACAACAAATATATATCTATATATATATAGCATAAATATGTTTTTCTTAGCATACAACGTGTAAGTATATATATATATATATATATATATATATATATATATATATATATATATATATATATATATATATGTAGCAGACAAATTATATACGTAAACACATGTCTATGTGCGTGAGCGTGTGCATACGTGCCCCAGACACTACCATCAAAAGAACTTTTTCTCTGGGTGATAATGCTTTACGAACTTGTCAAAGGAAGAAATCAACACGTTGTGGGCCTCAAAACAACACAAAAATTTCGAAAAATGATACCAAAAGATCTGACAGGAAACGGAAGTCCGCCATTTGGGGGAGCTGAGAAAGCACAGGAAGGTCAGAGGTTAAGGGCAACAAGAGTGACGGGCCTTTGTTGTTGCGTTTCGAGTCAAGTGCCCCTCTTGTCTTGATTGCTGTCGCCAGGAGTGTGATAAATAAAGGACGCCCTCAGTAGAATTTTTTTTGCTTTATTTTGATCAGAGTTGCTATATTAGCCATTTTCCAGCTATATCTGGCCGATTCTTTTTTTTTCCCTATTCAGCCAATAAAATATGCGGTAACTGATTAAATCTGATAAACTGAACAAAATCCAGCGCAGTACTTCTAATTTTTCTTCGAATTTATTCTCGGATGAAGAATTTCAACGTTGGATTTTATTACTTTCTCCGCAACATTCAGTTGCTTTTTATCTCAACTTCGAATCGGACTGTAATTCTACGGCTACGAATGAACATCAATAGGAAAATAAAGAGTAAGCATATAGCGCGAAGGGAACTCACATCCTAAAAAAGGAAGTCAAAATTAATAATATTGCAGTATTTTTGTTGAAAATTAGTTTAGTCACTTATGGAGCTAAAACATGGAACTTAACCAAGAGACAGACCCGTAAATTGAGAACCATACAACGTGCACTTGAAAGAATTATGCTGGGCCTCACATGGAGAGACCACAAGACAGCACAGTACATCCGAGAAAAGACAAGAGTCAGGGACATCATAGAATCCATTAAAAATCTCAAATGGCGGTGGGCTGGCCATGTTGCAAGAATGGCAGACAACCGATGGACATCACGACTCACAACATGGATTCCCCGAGACCACATGCGCAACCGAGGCCGGCAAAAAGTTAGATGGAGAGACGAGCTAGACAAGTTCAGGAAGTATTGGCTCCGTGACGCCTATGATAGAGAAGTGTGGCAAATCCTTTGGGAAGGTCTATGTCCAACGACGGACGCTAAAAGACTGATGATGATGATGATGAGAGTAAAGTTATTTTATTTCATAAGTGGGCTTTATATTAGTGTATATAACATTTTTAACAACGAAGTTAGCTAAAAATGAAATACCAAGCCGATTTTAGCCGGGATTTTTTTTTAGATAGTTTTAGTTATAAATAGCTAACCATACTTGACAACACTGGACTTGGTTCACCTTGTACGCCGATAAAATAGGAGAGCTGAATCAAGTACACGCGGCATGCACATACATATATACGTACACGCACACACATACACACATACATGACAGATTTGGGTTATACGACGCGAGAAACGAAGAATGACTTGCTTGGGCATTCTGAATCTTGCAGCTACACCGTACACTTGAAGACATCTCACTGCCGACTAAGTAACCTGTTCCTGCATGCGCAATAAGGTCCATTCTGATTGGTTACCAAGATAAATCAAGGCAACGCAACGAGTAAAGATTTTTCAATGGTTTTGTTACCTGTTGTACATTCTGTTTCACTTTAAAAAGATTCTTTAAGTGAAACAGAACGCACAGTCTGTAATGAACTATACAAAAAAAAACAAAACAAACTTCACTTATGTTATAACCACTCTACCGATGGTACCAAACACTATTTTGAATGAATATCTCCTTAATACATATACACACACTGTTTGTATATCTATTATTGTTCTCTTACACACACACACACACGCACACACACTTATATATGATTATAAATTGCGTTGTATTATATTTGAAAAAAATTGAAATGATCTCCCATTATTACACAGCGCATATATCTTTTGGCCTAGACAACTCAAACAATAAACAATTAAGAAAAAAATAACGCCGACTGCAGGGTATCTTAAATTGTTCCAAATATTATCCGTCTATGTTTACTCCCACGTTTCCCCTGTCTCGCTGTAGAGAGTTTTGGTGATATTGTATCCTGTTGTCTCACACCTTTTCCAATTTTCATCTTTTTAGTATCTTTACGAAGTCTATTTATTCCAGTGACACTCTGGTGTATATTCCCAATCACTTTTACATAATTCTTGTTTACACCTTCTTGCATTGAGTTGAAGACTGTAGCGTGTTCTATAGAATCAGAAAAGAAAAGCTGGAAATCACGCTGGCAAGTAATAGATTCTTGCTTTAAAAGACAGAAAAAGGCGAAATTGACGAACGTATGGACAAAATATCAAGATAAACTCAAATCATACGACGTGAACCTCAATGCCTCGGGAATAAAAGTACAACCGATGATAGAGAACAGTGATTTTTCAGATATAACAGCGGACGTAGTTTTTGTGCAACGAAATATGGTAGGCGGAAAACCCACAGGCAAAAATGCTCTCTCTCTCTCACGCACACACACACACACACACACACACACACACACACACATATATATATATATATATATATATATATATATATGTGTGTGTGTGTGTATGTGTGTGTGTGTGAAAATACAAACAGAAAACGAGAACAGATTTTATCTGTTGTTGATGTTTAATCACGCTATTCAATATTCAAAACAGTAAATAGAGCTATTGGTACATCAAAAGTAAGAATTACATGGATATATACCACGTGAATGTTAACGTTTCGTATTGAAAAGACGCAGAAGTCGTCATTGTCATCTTTTGCTGTATTTAAGGGAAATCTTAGATGCGCCTTAGAAATTCTCTCTCTTGAACTCAATCTATTCTTGTCATATCCTAAAGGTTACAAGATTGAGTAATCTTTGGTTTTTTTTTCAAATTTTAGACGTAGAAAAATCAGCAGAAGAAAAAAATTTGGGGCAATCATAATTGGAAGCGTTCATATTACGTCATAACCGCCTCAGAGAAAATGCTGGTGAGATTACCGCGTTCGATGACAAGATAGCGCAATGGGTAGCCAATCAAATTTCAGTGTGATCACGTGACTGTTTTTATTAAAACGGATTCATTGGAGTTTTCTCTCGGTAGAATTGCACAGTCCGTGTAAAAGTGCAGCATGCAAGCGATGATGTTTGGTGGATGGGCTAGATGCCAAGCCTTTTTCTCTTTTAGATTATCCAAATAAATAAATTTACATCTATAGATTAGAAAACGTCGACCAAAACTGTCACCAGAACTATTTAAATAGGTTTCTTCAGTACGGCTGGCTGGCTGGCTATGTATGTATGTATGTATCACGCATTCAGGCAGCATCAATTGAGCTAGAGGGCTGGAGATTTCAACATTTACTCATTATGTCAAGGAAAAACTCTTTTTTTTGGTTTTGTTTTGTTTTTAATTCTCCCCCTGAATAGTATTTAGTTGCAGGTTCAATTTACAATGTATGTTTATGCTAATTCGATCCCTCAGGTTATGCCAGCTTTTCAGTAATTTATTCATTGATCACCGCGTTTTTTTCGATTTAAAAAAATAATTGATCACCCCCAACAAGACGTGCTACCAATAGATGTAGGTCGCGTGACAGTTTCTATCGAGTGACCAACCAGACCAGTTTAGAAATACTGATCATTGATGCCCGGCGAGAGGAAGCAAGGTCGAAAGGAAGTCAAAAGAAGAGACAAGAGTTATCTCCCCTTGAAGCTACGGATATAGAATTAGAATATAACATACATTCCCCGGGGAAATAGTCAGTTGATGTTGCTTGCAGAATTGACCGTAGGGCGAGCCACATTACGAAAACATATCAGTCAACTGAGAAGTGAAAAACTTGGCGTAGTTCACTCCCCAGGGGCTTCAGACCGCAGAAGTTGCGACACTACATTACAAGTCGACCACACCATGGGCAATTTGAATAATTTTGTAGAACAGATCCCGAATAGAAACCTTTACGTGACCAACGTTCTTTGGCAGCATGTCATATTCGGGTTGATCAATTAGAACATTTTAAGAAGGACTGATCGATGGATAAGTTACTTCTCTTGCCTTTTGTCGGGCGGTAAACACTAAAAGCCTGAATCTTGACAAAAACGAAACAAAGGACCAATATAGCATATTCTTACATTGCAAATTGAACGCCTAACTGTGAAGTTATCGAAATAACATAGGGAAAAAGTTTTTTCTAACAAGGAGTAAATGTTTGAATTTCCAGTTCTCAAACTCCATTGGTATACCCTGTAAGCGTGATACATACACAGCCAGTTGGCCAATCAGGCCAACTTGAACACTGCAGAAACCTACGTTGACAATTTTTGTGTCAGTATTGGTCGATGATCTCTAATTCATGAAGATGGAGAAAACGGAGAGATGGGAATAAGAAAAAGGATATCGCGCAGCCAGGGGCTCTGAAAGGAATTTCATAAGATGCAAAACTGTTTTAGTATCATCCACACTTACTGTCCACAAGTACCCTCGTCATTTAGTCATCCTGTTTCCATAAGTCATATAATCATCTTAGCACACCATACTATACTGGTTTGACAATAAATAATAGTGACAACCCTTTCTTTTATTAATATACATCGTATCGATTTAGAAGTTCAATTCTCGGTCCCTCTTTGACTTTCTCAGTCTTTTTTAACCCGCTCTTTGGACCCCCGGGTCCCGATGTGATGCACTGGCTGCACCCCACTCTTTCGGAGGACCTTACTATAAGTGTCAATCGATTAACGACCGGGTCTGATTCAGATAACCAAGTTACTAAATTGAGTGTTTGAGGTCCTAAAAATCCAATCTTAATTACTTTCTCTTAAAAAAAAAAACTTTTTCGATCAAAATTGTTCAACAACGGTAGCAACAAAAGTTGACAAAAAGCTTTACCTCCCTTTGTAATATATGCGTGTGATTGTTCATTTGTAATTTATAGACTTGTTTTTTACTCTATTTTAGATGTTTTCCAGGGGAAGACACCAGTGATGTCATAAATAGAATTTATTCTGACCATATTTATTCTTCAATGGGATTTTTTTTTTTTTTACATGACTTCAAATTTTGACGCTATGGTTGTTCAACTATTGACTCTGGTAGCGAGTCTGTTTAATTTTACATTCATTTTTAGAATATTTTGCTTGAAACAAAAAGGTTTAATGGTTTGTCTCTAACCTTCTTTGGTACTACTCAAATCTGATCGTCCACTTCGACATGCATACTACAATATGAGTTATATCCCCTTGCTATGAGTTGGTAAATTTAATCACTTTGTCTCCTCGGATGTTCTTGATTATAGTCACGTAGTAAACATTTTAAAATATTTAAAACTTTGTTCGAAAAAGCAAGAATAAAATTCTAAAAATATTTAAAAAATCAAGCTGCAACAAAAAAATATTTTTCAATATAAATCGACTGTGAGATTAAGACAAATTCTGAACTGAGCATAAAATTTCAGAAAATCAACTCGAATAAAAGCCGAGTTCATCATTTTGCCATAACGTCGTCATGAGATATATCCCCTCTTATAAATTCATGTATATATAAATTTATTTATGGCACTTGGACATCTGTCACCGAAACATGAATTTCTTTCATTTTCAACACATCAATCGTTGTTTACAGTTTGTAAAAGTGAAATTCTCGTCTGAGATGATGAATCTTCTTGAAGAATGATTTTTATTGATGAGTTACAATACTCACTCTACAGTGTCTACCGAGCATTTCGCTCAAAACCATGGTAATGAATTAAGTCAAAACAAATGGGATTATCTCTCGCTAATACGCATCGAGCTTATTTATCCTTTATTTCCGATCAGTGCCATTTTCTTGCTGTCGTAGAGTGAAGGTCAGCGTAAAGTTGCGATAGAAAAATAACTAAGAATAAAAGAAAATTCTATTCTATTCTGGAGAACGTCTCAGACACAGTTGAAAAACATCAAGAAATCTCTGAATTTTTGAGATGAGGTATCATTATTATTTCTATTATTGTTCGGACTATCCTCATCCTGGTTGTTTTTCATACAACGTTTCGGCTGTTGTACTCTATGGCTTTCATCATGGACACATGATGTAGTGGTTAGAGAATCAGACAGAATTGCTGCAAGTAACGTAATCTAATGGTTAAAGGTTCAATCCCAGAGTGAGACAATGATAATTCGAAAATACTACTAATGCTAAGAGGGGAGTGCGGTCTATATACCCCCATCGGTTAGATAAAGGATTCGGATCGTTACTTCCCCCACACCTACTAGGTGATACCTGATGAAGACCGTAGAGTACAACGGCTGAAACGTTGTACGGAAAACAACCAAGTTGAGAATAATCAAGAAATCTATACGAAAATCAAGATGTTATCAATAACTCCGATAAAATAAGGCCCCCAAAGGTCAAAAAGCTTCTTTTTTAAGGATTCTAGTTGAGTACTGATCGAAATCTGTAGACAAAACGGTATGTTCAGGAGTGCTGGACCATGCAAACACGCACATATAAAAAGTATAAAAAACCATCCACCAACTGTGGTGTCTACGGTGGTTCAATACTCGTCGAAAATTATCAATGGTTCACAACAGTGCCTCATAAATATTTTCAATACCATTCACCCTCAAGTGTGAATTCCCTCGTGTTTTTGATCATTTTCATTTTAATCTCTCCAGTGTACAAATTTATATATAATTCATTTTGTTTCATGAGCAAAAAGCATAAATTAACGTATCCTCAAGTGTTTATTTTATTTATTTTATTCATGTTTAAACATCCTGAAAGTTTGCAAAGAGAACCAGGAGTATTGAGAAAAAAAGTACAGAAAAACATTAGATTTTTTTTCCCAATTTATATAAAGTTAGCTGATAACAGTCTTGGAACTTAAAAATTGAATTTTTAGAAATAATATTTTCACAATGCATACGTTTACCACAAAATGACTTCTTTTAAACAGGGTTGCTAATTTAGATGTTTTCTTTTTTTTTTTTGTGAATTCGTTAACCCAGTGTTGACAATATTTAGACAGGTTTTAATTTATTTCCACGTTTTGAAATCCATTGTTCCGATGGGTTTTTTTAATTTCTCGAATTAGAAGTGTCTTCCAGAATTGAAGTATTGAAAAATCATATCAAAATTGGTAATCCTGCTTCCAAGTTTAGAAAATGTAAATATCTGAGTGAGTCAAGTCATCCCTGTTTCATTCATTTTTCATCTATCCCTCTAATTCAATTCCCCGTGGGCGAATCAGTCTCCAGTGTTCGGAAAATTAGTGAATTTATTCGTTTATAAGGGCGGTATTGTATTTTAGCTGGTTTTATCCAAGGGGTATATGTTTTTTGTCAAACCCCAGTACAAAGTATGTTTAACTATTCCAGCGCTTCTGGCCATAAAGTTTTGTCAAAAGTTATGAAAATTAGCAACAATAATCACCTAGACCCCTTCTAGAAATTTTTTTTTTCGATTTAGAAAAAAGCAGTTTTGATCGGCGGGGGGGGGGCATATTTTGATGAGTTTAGTTATAACGACAAGATTCTCCAGAATCTAGACGTTTCTTCATGTTTTCATTAAAAAAAATCTATTCTAGATGTTTTCCTGTGGAAAACGTGAGTGATGTCATAAATAGAATTTATTCTGATCATATTTATTCTTCGATTGAACCTTTTTTTTTTACTTGACTTAACTGTGATGTCGAGTTTCATTTATAACTTATTTCAGTTTATTCTCTATTCCATATTTTGTGCAGAGTTTAAAAATGAGAAAGTGCCTCATTGCATCGAGGGCAATATAAGGACCACTCTTTTTTGTTTAGACGACGACTCCGTCAAGGAAGCAAGAGAGTTCTTAAGACGAAGGAGTGAGCTGTGCGAATATTCCCCTCGTTCCACGCCCAAGACGTATCCATCCATAGATTTCGTATCGTGTCAGAAGGATCTTTTAATTGAGGACGCTCTCATAAAACCTTTTGATGTCTTTTTGTGAATCTACGCTGATTGCATTTACGACAAGAATAAAACAGACGACACAACACTGGCGAAAATCATCAAATATAATTTGGATGTTATCAAAAGCAACGCCGCTCTCTCTGTCTCTCTCTGTCTCTCTCTGTCTCTCTGTCTCTGTATCTCTCTCTGTCTCTCTCTCTGTCGTTTTGATAGTTTCTCAAGCTGGGGTTATTCTGTTGCTTTTCTTCTTGTTTCGTAAACATCGAACATTTTTCATGTTCTTTTTTTTCTTTCCATTTCATATTCAGAGTCTTTCTTTCAAGTACGCATTTTCAAACTAACACACGTTTTGTTTTTCTCAGTTAAGTGAACGGAAACTTGTTTGTTTTATGAAGTTCCAGCATGAAATTTTTTCAATTATTTTATATATTTTTCGAAATATTGTCTTCGCATTTTTACATAACGTACCGGTCGATAAATTTTCCCGCTTTCCTCTATTGTCTAAAACAGCCTTTACTCAACTTCAACGAAACTTGTATGAATTATTTCTGTCATCTGTGTACGTGTCTTTGTGTACTGTATAGATGTGTTTGAGAACATACATAACTATAACCGGTGACAATTCGAGAAGACCGTGAACGAATTAAATTTCTTTAGTTTATTTCAACGCTTTGCCTGAGCATACTGGCGTTTTCATTATATTTTCTGGGAAAAAGCCGGTGTGCTGTGGCGAAACGTTGGAATAATATATAGAAATTTTATCGGTATATGGTCTTCTGAAATTGTAATTTCACTCTAATATATATATATATATATATATATATATATATATATATATATATATATATATATATATATATTTGGTTCCGTTCCAACTATGTATGTAAGGAAGGATAATTTATTTGATACCTTAAAGAGAAGACAAATTGATGGACGTGAGATGGTATATGACGTGGAAAAATTAACTTTAAGGTTATTGGAAGATACAAAAGATTTAATATTCACATGGTTGAACACTCAATGAAAGTGTCACGAACAATGACTCACATCTCTTGTTATACTTACTTATCCCTCATTGGTAAATACGTTTCTCGGGTAACCTACGTAATAATGCTCTGGTGAAACATAGAGAGAAAAAACTGTGTGTAGTATGAAGTGACTACTATATAAAATTCGTTATGATAATACCCTATGTAAAATAAAAAACTGCGTGTTTGAATAAGATACAGACAAAGCCCCGACCGGACAAATATTTAAAATTTCTTTTGTAAATTTGGATGAATAAAGGTTTTATTGCGATTTTATTTTTTATTGTGTACCATATGTTACATGAAGAATTGAATTAGTAATAATATATTTTTTTACGGTAATAAACAAAACAAGCCGAAAATATAACATGTTTTTACACACTAGACAAAACAATATTATTTTGGTTTTCATTTATTGTGTTTCATGAAAAACTGTAACTATCAATCTTTGTTATGGAGTACGTACGTAATGGCAGGATTCGTTGGATTTGATGGGGTTTTTTTACGGTGGGGGTTTGTCATAGACCCTGTATGAATATATCTTTATCATATACATATACATACACATTAACAAATATATATCTATTAATTACTGTAGAATCTGAATAAACAAAAAAAAAAATAGTATCATAAAAGTAACATTAAGATATGTATCTTAAACGATCGAAAAATGTTTTCAAATCATTCCCTCTTGAATGTTTCAATAAATATTCTCTCAAAATGTTTCCTATTCGTTTCGTAATTGTTCGATGAAGTTATACCTTCAGTAATTCTTAGTAATTCTATGCATATTTGTTTTTCTTCCCGATGAACGCATTATTTTATTCTATTTTTTATTTTGGTCTTACCGGTCAACGCCATCTCACACTTTTACCTTTTTCTGGCCCTGACTTCGGGATTAAAGTGTAGTATCTGTTCCACGGCACAGACCGAGGAGTTGGTACTGACACTTGCCCGTTGAATGGGCCGGAGATTGTGTGTAAGTTGATATCAAAGACCGAGTGCGCCGGTGCAAACGTTGGCCAATGAGGTTACACTGAGGCTGCGTTTGCTAAGCGCATCGGGAGGCCTTTGGATTCGTCCTTAGGCTCTCCCATTATTACTCGGTCCAGCTTTCGCAGGTGACGTTGTCTTTTCAACGGTAACTGCGTCGGCTGGAACCATTTTGGGGGGAGTTGAGTACTATTTCTTCCCACGTTAAGCCCGACCTTGTGTCACATATTGCAGTGGTGGGACAGTGATTAAATAGAATCTCAAATTGAATTTCGTAACGTTACAAGTTTTCACAAAACGTCAACAATAAAAAAATAAGTAGGTAATATGTTCGCCCAGAAAAAAACAGACACATACATATATGATTATAATTATTGTGACACTAAAGATATCATCAAAATAGTAATGCTTTTGTGGACTGATTGTCCAGAAAATAATAGAGGAAGCCGTTCAACATAATCACGGATAACGTTATTAAACAGATATCAGTCCTTCCCCAACACTTAATTTGAAGTGTTTACAATGAGCGGCTTCCTATGTATATCGTTCGTATAATATTATCACTTGGTTATTGTTGTCTACAAGCCCCTATCTTAGATAGACAACAATAAGCAGTTCCTTCTCATTGTGTATGATGAAAAATTGGGGCGAGGAAATATTATTTGTTTTTTTTTTTTGATTGCTTTTTTCAAACCTCTGCCTCGAAGTATTGTGTCCCTCAGAATATCCATACAATATCTCCAAAAGTTCACAATGAATTTCACTTACATCTAGAGGAAGAGGAGGCCATGGGCCAAGGAAAGAT
Source organism: Thysanoteuthis rhombus (assembly GCA_963457665.1). NCBI lineage: Eukaryota > Metazoa > Mollusca > Cephalopoda > Oegopsida > Thysanoteuthidae > Thysanoteuthis > Thysanoteuthis major. Next base: position 764,836 of record OY735238.1, on the reverse strand, counting down.
TGATTGGATTTTGAGACACATCTGGGAATTATTTACAGTTACCATCCCTACATCGGAGATATATTTCTACACAATATTGCAATGAATGCCAATGGAATTTTCTGGAAGGTTGGGCCATGATTAAATTCTGAGGGCTTTTGAGGCATACCAGGTCCGTCTGGAGAGTATCAGTCCGTTCAGAATATCTTGAGAACCAGTTGTGCGACCATGATGTAACTTGGCAACCAATCAGAAGAACCTAAATGCGTAAGCATGAACATACACTCTCCTGTAGGTTACTCGGTCGCTGATGACACGCCATTGAATGAGCTTATGTACTGTTTGACCGAGTCTGTCCATTCTTCAAGTCTTGGTTCGGGTTTTTTTTAATACAAAATATCTCATCGCCCCCAGTCCGTCACTACCTCACCCCAGATTAGGTTCCCTGTGAACCTCGTCCACTTTCCTTTTTCTTTCCCTTTCTTATTAGTTTCTTCTCTTCTTTCTTTGATATCTAGCTACCCCATCGCCCGTCCCTCATCACCCCCATCATCTCAGCACCCGCCCGATCATCCGACCATCAAATCTTTCATCAACAGTACCACTTTCCCAACAGACCCCTGAATTCTCAAGGCCAGTGCGTCAGTGTTGGGTGGTCCTCGTCCAGGACAAGGATGGGTGAAGCTGAAAAAGAACTGAGGCCTCATTCAAAATCTACACATACTAAGCACACAAAAACATTTAGGTACATTTCGGTATCTATCTATCTATCTATCTATCTATCTATCTATCTATGTATTCAACTCTGTACATTACCCCCCTTCTCTCTCTCTCTCCCTATCTATCTATCTATCTTTCTATCTATCTATCCAACTCTGTACATTATCCCCCTATCTCTCCCCTCTCTCTATCACTCTTTGTAGATTATCTACTTCTCTATCTATGCCAGTGTACATTCTGTATCTATCTATCTATCTATCTATCTATCTATCTATCTATCTGTACATTATCTATCTATCAATCTATCTATCACCCTCTTTACATTATCGTTCTCTCTATCTATCTACCTCGGTACATCATCATCATCATCTCTCTCTCTCTCTCTCTCTCTCTCTCTCTCTCTATATATATATATATATATATATATATATATATATATATATATATATATATATATATATTATGTATAACTTAATCTACATTATCCATTGATCTTGCTCAGTTCATTCTTACTCTCTCTCTCCTTCTATCTATCCTAGCCAGCTCCAATCTATCTATCTATATATCTCATACAACCTGTACATTATCTCTGTCTGTCTCTCTCTCTGTCTCTCTGTCTGTCCCCACCTAGTCTCTTCTCTCTGCCTTGTCTTCCAACGTGCAACCTTCTGAGCACCTACTGACCTGACCGTCCTTGTTGAATATGGCACAGGATGAAAGAAAAAGACAAAACCTTCAAGGCTCGTTTTGGACTTTCTTTTTGTTGTTTTTAATCGTTCCCCAACTTCTCTTTCTTTTTTGCTTTCTTTCTTTCTTTTCCTCAAGTCGTATTTTCTTTTTTCCCTCCTTTCTTTCCTTTTCTTGAGCCCTGTTCTGTCTTTCTCTATGTCTGCTAATTCATTTTCTTCCTTCTCTAAAATTTTGCTCTATCTCTTTCTCTCTCTCTCTCTCTATTTGTTTCTCATTTCCTTTTTTTACTTTTCCTTAGACTCTTTCTTTCTTTCTCTGAACGTGTTTTCTGTCCTTTCTTCACATTGAGCTTCATTTCCTTCTTTCTTTCCTTTACGATAGGTTGTCTTTCTTTCTTTTTCTCTAGACATCCTTTATTTCTTTCTATCTTTCTTCACTTCCGACTTTTCTGTCTTTCTTCCCTTCCTTCTTTCTTTTCTTCCACCATATTTCTTTCCATTCCCTTCTCAGATTACTGTTCTTTATTCCCCCGTCTCTCCCAATCAACCCACTGTCCTACGAATGCTTCCAAATATCTCATAGAACCCCTCCCCCATTACCTCACCACATCCGGATGGCCAACTCAGATTTTTAGCCTCAACAAACTGCCAATCCTTTTTATTCTCCAGTCACGTAAATTATGGGCGAGTACTTTTTACGTTCTCTGAGGCAGGTCTTGTTTTCTTTATCTTTCTTTTTTTTTTCATCCAAGACCCCACCCAATATCTCGGGTTTAGGTTAAGTATCTAGACCAGAGGTTACCAAACTTTGTTTCCAGGTCCAAACCAAACCACCGGAATGTTTTCTCCCATCCCGTAGTTTCATTAGGCTGGCCCAGTGATGGAAGTCCCTTCTTCGAAGCTTTTCTTCTGAACCTGAACATGGCAAAAGAAAAAAAAAATTGATTTATGATAAGGCATGAAGTATGATACGCAGACAAGCAACCAGCTTTTCAGAGTACAGTCATGCATCAACTTACGTCGGTTCGAGTTACATCTGACTGACTTACGTCCGACCGCCAATACGTCACCATAAGAGCTCAAAACCCGTTATTTTGCGGATGACGGGAATTCCAGTCATTGCTGTTCTGTTGCTCAACAGCGAATGACGAAAATTTTCATTAAATTTTTTTTTTTTATATGCTGAAGAGAACTCAGCGTATATGTCAGCGAAATTGCCTATTTGGTGAAGTTTATTGTTTTCACTTTGATTCCATAAACTTTTGATCGTAAAAATAGTTGTTTTTTTTATCCTTGTTTTAATTAAATAAACTTGAAAAAAATTGATAAGAACTATGTATTCACTCGTTGTTTTTTTTCTATAAGTAGACTTGATGGTTCCTTCACTGTGGCCAGTATGCGTGATACACACGTACATACTTGGCAAGCAGGACCAACTTGAAAACTAAAGAAATCTTTGTTGACAGTTTTGGTTGACAGTTTCTAACAGCGGGGGATGAGTTTAAGTTTTATGGCGGTCTTGGCATTTTAGGATGAAAATAAAGTCGAAAATCTAAAATATTTGAATAATATTCGTATATAGAGAAGCAAAAACGATATTCAGATTATTAAATGGAAGATTTACTAAAACACTCCCTGAGTTTGCATTCCATGGGTTGGGGGGGGGGGGGTTCTTGATTTCATTCGACCATCAAATCCTGTTTTCCTTCTTTTTATTCTTCACGAAAGAAAAATTGTTTTTTTTAAAACTTTCCTTCTCTGTCTAGCAATTTACGTTGATGCTTCTTTCTTTTCATTCTTTCATTTTGGCCATTAATTCTCTTTCAGTTTTTTCTCTCTTTTATTTCTTATTCTCTCTCCTACCCCTTCCTCCTCATATATATATATATATATATATATATATATATATATATATATATATATATATATATGTATATATTTGTGTGTGTGTGTGTGTATGTGTATGTGTGTGCGTGCGTATAAAATATTAGGAAATGCAAATGTAATCTGAAAGAAATAATTATAAATCGTGCTTTATTATTTTGGTGCTCTATCTAAAAAGATCTCTCATTATTACACGGTGAATGTACCATTTAGCCGAGACGGCGTAAATAGAATAAACGATTAGAGAGAATAGGGCTGCCGCAGAAATCGAACTTACGGCCGATAGGATACCTGCTTCAAAGTAACGTTGCTCTTACCATTGATTTAAACAGTGGTTTGTAATGCAAAGGCACAAATAACTGTTTCAACTTCAAACTCCCTTTTTTGATTATTCACGGTCTATATCTGCTCTCTTTGTTTCTTTCAATGCGACGATTATATTATAAAGAAATGGATTAATGATTCGACAGAACGATTATAAATTGCGTTATATAATATTGAAACTCTTATTTTGAATGATCATCCATTATTACACGGTGTATGTACCATTTGACTTGGACAACGTGAATAAAATAAACAATAAAAGAAAATCGGTCAGAAATCGAACCTACAACTTAAAAGATAGCCGCCTCAACGTAGTGTTGCTCTCACCATTGAGTTAAACAGCCGCTGTTAGTGCTATTTTCGTTGTCAGGGCCGAATGATGCTTTTACCGTGTTATAACGGGAAATTGTTTCAATTAGATTTTGTATACATTTCTTAATATTACAATTGTCAGTGTTGAAAGAAACAAATAGAGCAGATATAGACAATGAATGAACAAGATGAGAGTTTGGTGTTAAAGCATTTATTTGGGCTTTTGCATTACCGGCAGCTGTTTAGAGTTCAAATACAGTTTCAAAATAATATAACACAATTCATAATCATATATATATATATATATATATATATATATATATATATATATATAAAACCTTTTCAAAATCTTTCTGCGTCACTTCAGTCTCCTATTTCCTGATATTTGTCATTGCAATTTATGTAATCTTCAAAAGTGTTTTTTCCCTTTGTTTCCCTTATACTTTGTTATTATGGCACAATGTATAAATTTTCTCTTGTTCGGATCAATAGTTGTTTACGATGTAACGGTTACAGGTATTTTAAAAACAAATTAGTTACATTAACATGGCACCCCATTAGTACTGATCAAACACTAAATCCTTTTTTTTATTATATAGCTTCTGTCATACATATAGTTCGTCATTTGATATAAAGTTTTATGTGTATTGTACATTGATAATTTTTTATCCGACATATCCTTTATTTTTTGAACCAGGGCTTACGTACGTTACCCAAAGAACGTATTTGAAGATGAGGAATAAGAAAGAATAAAAAAAAAACAGACGTATCATTTCTTTCATATATATAATATATATATATATATATATATATATATATATATATATATATATATATATAGAATGACCAAAAGGAACGCAAGGATTTGGTGGACTAAAGTGACTAAAATAGGTTTTTAGTAATTCCATTGCTAAATAAGGTGAACTGTTTGGTTAACTATTTGTGAATTACCATTAGGAACCATTTAAGTTATATTTTAGCGACTATAATTCACGAAATCCTTAGCTTCATATATATATATATATATATATATATATATATATATATATATATATATATATATATATATATATATATATATATATAAATAAATAAATATATATATATATATATATATATATATATATATATATATATATTTATTATATATATATATATATATATATATATATATATATATAAATATATATATATATATATTTTATTGATTGCTGTTTTATATCATACTCGTTAATAAGAATCTTGATCAATGCCTGCATTTTAGTGTTATTTCGTTTTTTGAATTTCATAAATGTACTCGAGTTTCTTTGTAATTTTAGCAAAATTGAATATTACGAATTTCTCATTTAGGCAGAAATTACAAGGTTTTCCTATATTTTTGCATAATCAACATTATCCTATTCCCTCACATGTCCAAGTAAATTAAGAATTATACAATCCACTTGAGCCACAAAGGATACCAACGTAGGCAATAAACCCAATGCCAAAAGTCAAGATAAAAACATCCCTCAGAAAACAATTGAGCATCAATTCATTGATAACTCCTATACCTAGCTCACATCCTTTGATATGTAACTTACAACGATCAACAAAATTATTTACACCACTAAAAATAATAAAACACACACACACACACACACACACACACACACACATATATATATATGTATATATATATATCCTCCTACTCATAGTGACACCCACAAGACTGTCACCAAATTCCACGAACTAGAATCTAAAACCACATACGATCATTCGCCTGATGAGGTCCATAGAGGGCAGAAACATAAACTTGTATGTGTAGCGAATCCACTTCCTATTATATTTCCAGCTCTACTCTAAAACAACTTGACTCACGGAGTATAAAGTTTAATGTATAGTGCACTCTATGAAATAGATCCATCACACATCAGACATTGCTTTATTTTATGCTATACTGCTAACCTAATCTGTACACACACACACATACATATATATATATATATATATACATATATATATATATATATATACTCATATGAATATTTGATTTAAAATCTTTTGAATTATTTCCTGAAAATGTCTGATGACAGTCGAAAGCGCTTCAAGAAGTACGGTACGAACTTTGGGCGGTTCCTTCATCATCTAAACGAAACAACAACTTAATCACAAACAGGAAAACTAATTGACTAATTACCAATCAGTCAATTTACAGGATAAAGCCCAAGAGAAACACATAGAAAAAGAAGGAGGCACCATTATTTAACTCAGATTTCACACATTTTATAAAGATATATTCGTTGACAATTCACCATAAAAACACAAGGGAGATAACTGCTTAATCACTTTATCTCGTGCTCCAGGCTCATGAGAATATCGAAATTGGCCGCAGTCTTCATCAATTCCAAGGTGCCACGAACCAGCACTGAATAGCATCGTAATTAGAAATTCCTCTTTCAACTTTGAGGCTAAGCAGCCGTAAAATTCGCTAAGCATCATCATCATCATCATCACCACCACCACCACCACCATCATCATCATCGTCATTAGCAGCAGCCAATTGAAAACCCTTGTTGGACAAAGACCCTCTCCAAGATTCACCAGTCCTCTCACACCCAAACTTGTCAAAATCGTGCCATTTTTTTTTTGGCGCTGGTCACTATTTCGCATATGATCTCGAGAAACTATGTGCTGTACTTACCTGCGTTTGTCTGGTATTCTCGCAGTGCATCATACCTGTTGCGTTTTTTTTTTAGTTTTCCAGTTGTTTTCATGATATCTCTGACCCCTGTTTGCTTTCTTTCATAATGTGATGCCCTTTGATCTCTTCATGCGATAGCAAGCATAATCCTCACCCATGCACGTTGAGAGCCGATCTCCAGGATAAGTTCCAAGGGAAAAAGGAACTCGTCGTGTCTCGCTAAGGACGATTTGAATCATTTAGAAAAAAATTATCTACGTGAATAGGGTCGCAAAATTCTTGATCTGTCAGGTAGGAAGTATGACATTGTGTCAAGATCAGCACAACGACAATGATTTAGTACCTTCATCAGTGCATTCACTTTGATTGAGCAGCCAAAAGAAAGCCACGTACGGTACCTTCATCACAGCGTCTATTATGATTGAGCAGCCAAAAGAAAGCCATTTACGGTACTTTCATCACAGCGTTTATAATGATTGAACAGCCAAAAGAAAGCCACTCTTTAAAGCAGGAAGCATTCAGCACAGAAATATACGAATGAAACGGCTGACAAACCATTGGAGATGGTGCATATTGCTGTCTCTACAGACGAGTGCTGATTCGTCTAATTATCAAACAATGGCAAAATTGGCCGTTATTGAAATGATTGAAACGATTGACAAATAACGGAAAAATTAGACAAAAGTGAGAAAAAAAGAGGAAGGGAGGGAAGATAGGGGGTGAAATAAAAAAAATAACGCAGAGAGAGAGAGAGAGAGAGAGAGAATGATTACAGAAAAAGATGAAAAAGCGTGAAAGAATAAGAGAGGAAAAAAGAAAGAAAGGACGGAAGAAAAAAGGGTAGATGTTTAGAAAAGAGAAAGGAAGGGGGAAAGAGAAATGACAGGAAATAGCTTCCTTTGATTACAGCACCCAAGAGGAGGTGCCATTATAAAGAATTTTCCGTTACAACGAGTGAATTGAAAAATACGTCATGCAAATGATTTACATTTTAATTTGCTTGTGAAAAGGTACAATCACCTACAATAGTCGTGCAAGAATAAAAAGACGAACGTGTAATTAGAAACGCTTGTGAACGTTAGAACGGGTGCCGTAATAGAGAGAGAGAGAGAGAGAGAGAGAGAGAGAGAGAGAGAGAGAGAGAGAGAGAGAGAGAGAGAGAGAGAGAGAGAGAGAGAGAGTGAGAGAGTGTGAGAAAATCAGAAACAAGAGAGAGGAGATCGGGTCAGAATTTCCTTATTAGTAAATCCAAAAAAGAACCGCCCTTCGAACAAAAGAGAAAGAAAAAAAAATGATTGACAATGTTTTTCTTTGTGGTCTTTTCTCCTTCAGTTTCGTGGAACTTTTGTTTCCGTCAATTCAGCCTGCGTTCTGAATGAAACCAACTTCCGGTCGAACATGCCAGTTCGATGCAGACGTGTCCGAATCGACGTCGCCACACTTCCGGCTATTATCCGGAATCTCGCGAAATCTCTTCACGAGACTTCTCAACGACCTGAGACCATTGTTGTCCAAAACATTGCTGAACAATAAGAAATCTACCGCATCACCGCCATTGTTTTGTTAAACAAAATAAAGAAAGATCTTTTCCCAAGTCATGCTCTGTATGCGATCAGTTGTCAGTCGTCATTACAATAATTACCATCGTCGACATGTTAATTATTTAGTTACGTGTACCATCGGATCACAGAGAGAGCTAGGGAGACCGTAAATATATAAGAAAACTAGCCTGACTGATGCAGGGTCAATCTCCACTCCTACTTCTCTTCCAACTGAACATGATTGTTGCAACTTTTGTATTGTATACATAATACATCAAAAAAGGTATGATACATTTAAAAAAGTATAAAAGATATATTTTTAGTTTAAATGTTTTTATCTGAATGTAGTAAGACGTTGCGTATCTAAAATGAATTTTATTGTTAAATAAAACTTTACATAAGACTCAGTTTAGCAATCAATTGGCTATGTTTTCTAATCGCAGTATAAAAATGTTAATTTTGTAGATGTCTCTATTTGATATAATGAAATAAGCTTTGCATATTTTCATCATAAATTCTAGTAGCTATGTAAGTTTTTTCAATTTAGCGCAATCGGTAAGAGACAAGGCTACCAATCAGTTGGGCGTGAGTTCAAAACACCGGAGAAAAAGGTTAATTTGTAATACCCTGGTTGTTCTTATTACGGTAGAAAGAGAAGGTCGACTTCAGGTTTGGACTGGAGTCTGACAACAAATCTAGGTTTGGACTGGAGCTTGGAAAAAAAAGCTTCGTTCGAAAGAGCTTTTTAAGAAGAATGAACTTAGTTTGAGAGACTAGTATGCTCGGTACTGCACTATGACAGAGGCAGCGTGTAGGGCCCGCAGATTCCACGATCTCGGAGAGCAGAGCTCTGGGGGCGCAATATAGGGGGGCTCTGATGGAAATAGCACCGCCATTGACTATGACAATGAGTAGTATAATTACAATTACAAAACAGAAGACGGTAAGTACAAAAAAACAAAAAACAAAAAAAACTAAAACCTAGACTACGATTAGGTGTTAATATTATCCACCCGGGAAATCTTGAGTTAAGAAGTTGTTTAATAAGTGAATAAATATTTTCTATTTTGAGGACGCTATAATTGCTGAAAAAATATAACCAAGCATCAACACTAATGTTGACTACAGCATGGATGCCATCCAAAAATGGCAGTAGTATTTAAATATTCTTTTTTGTATTTTTAAAATATCAAAAACATAGTTTCATTTTTATTTTCTTGTTTATGTTCAACCAGAACAAACTCAGATTGTTATGCAGTTTCTAAAACGAATAAAGATAAATAAAAACAAATGAGTGAATAAGAATGATTATTCTATAACAAGCATTTAATAGTTGTCTCCCTTGACAAATGTTACAGGACGAAGATATAGTTTCTCACGTGGCGAATCATATGAGTAGATATCTATGAATGAACGAAACCAGAGCTACCATATTCTACACACCGAGAGAATTAGTCAGCACGCCAAGCATTGCAATGTCAAGTTTGAAGCTGTTTGGATCAGCGTTTCTCAAGTAATATAAAACAAAAATATTACAGATTATAGATCTTTTACCTAGAATTATACATATACATTTAGACATAAAATTTCTAAATTGGCAAAACTGAAGAGAAGTAACTGAAAGACTTCGAACCCGTAGTTTCATACGACGGACAGAAATTTGATTCCCATGAATAGTGTGGCAGGTTACTTCATACGCCATGAAGTCAGTTCCCTTCCGAACACACTTCTCAAATCTTCAGGGATTTGATGAAATAACTACTTTCACAACCTTACTTTCACATGTAAACTAGAGCCTGCGTATCCCAGACCCTCCAAGTCTCACGCATTCTGCGTGACTTACGCACATTTTGATACATTCTGATGTTCACACGCAGAAAGGAAAAATTCCATTTTTTTTTAAAATTCATTTTTGTGTTTTATAAAAAGAGCTAGATTTATTTTGATTTATTGAATTCGTTTAGATTTCTGATAAGAATCTTATCTTAGATGAAACATCTAAATGGACTCCTAGACACTTAATTTTAGTAGTTGATATGCCCTGAAAACGTCTTTTTAGCCAATTTTGGATTCATAAATTTCAAAATTATCTGAAACAGCATGCCCTTAGACTCCCTAAGGAGCCCGTCCTTTTCATCCCTGCACTATTGGGGTTTTTTTTTCACACAATTCTCAATCATTCTTAACATTGGAACTTAACAGGGCCGATATTCTGAAAGAGCTGCAAGTGTAATTGCATCTCAGCGTAGTCCCCTGAATTATAAAATGTTAAAGTTCACTAGTGTAAATATGTTGCAACCTTCACAAGGGGAGCAACTGGATTCCTCGAAACTGTATGAATGGCGGAAGATAATGGTCTAGTTTAGCATTATAGTTACATTGTAAATAGAAACGTTGAAAAATAACTACTTTTTTCATAATTGCATGTAAGCGCAATACATGGCATGGAGACACACCAATCAGCGTTGATATCGGGAAAACTGTAAGAAGAGAAGCGCGCCCCGAATGGGCGGAATAAGAATGAATACAAACCTGCCTTCAAAGTCAATAATTGAAAAACCGTAGCATTAAGATTTGAAGTCATGTAAAAAAAAAATTCTGTCGAAGAATAAATATGGTCAGAATAAATTCTATTCATGACACCACCGGCGGTTTCCACTGGAAAACATCTAAAATGGAGTAAAAAAGACCTAGAAATATAGATTCAGACGTATCTAGATGTTATTAATAAACCTGTCAAAATGAGGCTTTTTCAAAAATCACCAAAAGGCATCTTTGGGAGGGGTCTAGTACAGTGCTGATGCCAATTTTCAAGTCTATAGACAAAACGGTACGGCCATGAGCGCTGGAACACACAAACACTCAAATATAATTAAAAGAAGAGAAAACCTTTCGCCATCTTTGAGTTTTTCAGTTGATAGAAGAACACACTGATGAACAAAAATAGATATAGAAACGGAACGAAAAAACCCCCAAAAAACAAGGAAAGAAATCAAGAACGAGGGCGGTTATTGGAAGTGATCCTATTCATTTGAAAACACGAAATCGTGTGAAACGGAACGAATAAAAATCGAGAAAAGATTTTGAATTAATAGTGAGATGTATGTCAGTAGAGCAGTGTTGCCAACTTTATTTTCAAGTTTACATCTAAAAAAATTATCGAGAAAAAAACATCTAAAAACATCTAAAACATTAACAATCACATATCTCATATATATCTAAAATCTAGAAAATATACTTAATATTATTAATAGGCCGAATGTAACGTTCATATTCAAGGTTCATTTTATTGGAACATTTCTCAATTTACTACAAATGTTTATTTTATTCATCGTCAGTATCTATAAGTACACTGTTAGTCAGAGGCCTTTTACATCTCCTTCCATGACGAGCGTGATTGTACTGATCATGTAATGTAAACCTTTCTTTCTCTCCATCTTGTGTCTGTTCTCTTCCTACTGCGTTTACTGTCACATAGTTGCCAATCGGTTAGCCTTTTGCTCCGTCTGTTGTCCTTTCTTCTCGCTATGTGTCATGTCTATCTCCATTTTTTGTTGCTCTGTTACTTGTGCTATGTCCTTTACTCTAGTCCCTCTCCTGATCCATGATGATCGTTTCAATCGCTGAGAGTTATTCCTGACATTGCTCTTTCCATTGCTCTCTGTACTATTCTGAGTTGTTTTTTTAGTGGTTTTGTAAGTTTTTGGGTTTCGCACTCGTACGTCATAGCTGGTATGATGCATTGATTGTATAGATTACCTTTTAAGTATATTGACAATTCGCTTTTCAGTATGTCTCTATTTATACCAAATGCTTTCCAGCCAATTGCTATGTGTGATCTAATTTCCTCTCTGTGATCTTTCTCTAAATCTATTGCCAGACTTCGGTAGATGTATTACTCAACTTCACTGTCTTTCTTATGGTCTTTCCAGGGTTTTATCATTGAACATTACTTTTGTCTTTGTTTTGTTCATCTTCAATCTTGTTTTTTGGCTTTCTCTATTTAGGTCACTTAACATGTTTTGTAGATCACCAGCATTTTCTGATATCAATGCAATATCGTCAAAGTACCTTAGATTATTCAAATATCCCCCGTAAAAATATCACTTCTTATATTAAAAGATCGTAAGTATGGCAATTTCTGACATCTAGATTTAGACGAAAAACATCTAGATTTAGATGAAAAACATCCAAATTGGAGACACTGCAGTGGAACGAATGAATCATTGCAAATGGAGGTGTAAATTGAGCGGGAAAAAGTGGGCGTTTTCTAAAAGTAGGACAGAAGACAAAACGAAACAAGGACAAATAAGAATGAAATTCTTTCATTACATCGATCCATTTTTCTATAGAATTTTTAATGAAATTATCGATTTATCTGATTAGCCTTTAGTCTTGATATCTTTTATGTATAATTCTCGTCCTCTTTGTTTTCTTCAACAAGTTTAAATCTATCTGTTTTGTATCTACCAGCTTATATTTATCTATCTATCTATCTGTTTCTATCTATGTAATTATCTATCAATTCATAAGTATCTATGTATGTATTCATCTATCTATCTATCTATCTATCTATCTATCTAGGGATCGATCTGTTTATATCTATCTATTAATCTGTTTGTATCTATCTATGTACTTATATATCTATCAATTCATACCTATGCATGTATGTATCTATATGTATCTATCGATCGATCTGTTTATATCTATCTGTATATCTATCTATGTACTTAACTATATATCTGTTCATATCTATCTATCTATCTATCTATCTATCTATCTATGTTCATCTCTCTCTCTCTCTCTCTCTCTCTCTCTCTCTCTCTTTCTGTGATCATATTGATCAATTTATTTTTATCTATCTATTTTGGTAAATCGATGCCGGTAGCTTGATGATGACTAATAATGCACTTAACCCAACACTCTCCAATCAATCACAGATATCGTATATTATACAGCGGAGATTTCCGATCAAAATCCAGCTATTAATTGCGTAAGGCTACGTACTCATTGATTCATTTTAGTAAATCTGTTTATATCTATCTATCTATCTATCTATCTATCTATCTATCTATCTATCGATCTATCTATTAGTAACTGTCAATCAAAACTATCAACCAAAACTGTCAACAGGTTATTTCGGTATCTGGTCGGTTAGATATTCATGTATCACGCTCACAGGCCGAGATAGAGGGCTGACAATTTAAACATTTATCTTTAATGAGCCTAGAAAAAAAACGTCTCTGTTTCTCGAAAATTCTACCCCATGAATAGGTTTTTGGTGGGAGTTGTAAAAAAGGATCTCCGACATATCATAAAATCCATTAGAAAACTCAAATGGCAATGGGCTGGCCATGTTGCAAGAATAGCAGACAACTGATGGACATCACAGCTCACAACATGGATCACCAGAGATCTAATGCGATCAAATGAGATCAAAATACCAGATGGAGAGACAAAGTAGACAGCTTCAGGAAATATTGGCTCTGCAACGCTCATGATAGAGAGGTATAGCGAATCCTGGGGAAAGTCGACGTCCAACGACGAACGATACAAAATTGCTGATGATGATAAATTCACAATGTAAATTGATACTAATTCGATCCCCCAGTTTGTGTCCAGCAGTGTCTAGACTTATTTTATTTTGAAATTCAGACTTTTTTGTAATGTTCACAGGCCGACAAAAGACGAGAGAAGTAATTTATTCATTGATCACCCCTTTTTCCAATTTTTTAATTGATCACCCCAACACTGCATGCTGCCAAAATTAGTTGGTCATGTGTTGTTTTCTATTGTTTATCAATTCAAGACCAAGTAAAATGCCCTTTTAAGCATGGTGTAACTAATTACCGCCCGACACAGCTCCACTGCATTCCGATGCATTCAGAGTCCAGAGTACCTAATTAGCAAGCAACAATGTCTGACCCCACCTGGAAGCACTCCCCCTGCTCGAAAAAAGGGTATTTCAAGTCTGGTTTTCGTAATTACTGAACATCATTCAATGGAAGATTCAGATCAAAACTCACCTAATAACTATGTCAGGGTGTGGTCATTGATTCACTATCGTACACGAGTATATCTGGTTACTATACTGGGCACCATAAGTGACTATTGGGAGGATGCATTGGTTATACACTCTTCTTTTTAGGATTAATGGGATCTTCTTATTTTTGAAGGTTGAGCTAGCTCTGCCAAAGGCTTGCCATCCTAGTGTGATTCTTTGCTTGATTTCTTCTTCTTTTGAGGGTCTCATGGAGATTCGTTGTCCTAGGTAGATGTAATGATCTACTTTCTCCATTTCTGTGTCCTCGAATCTGATCGTTGTGTTTTTATCTCCGATGTGGTTGTGGCACATGATCTTCGTCTTGCTGAAGTTCATGTGTAGGCTGACTTTCTTGCGCTCTTTAGTTCATCTACCATTAGTTGAAGGTTGTGTAGGTTCTCTGCGAAAAGGGCAATGTTGTCTGCAAATTTGAAAGTACTGGCTCTGCGACGCCCATGATAGAGAAGTGTGGCGAATCCTACGGAAAGTTCAACGATGGACGTTAAAAGACTGATGATAATACTGGGCGCCTATGTAACTATATCTGTCTCCTGATTTTGTATAATCGCTATACATGGTTATTATAATCATACCCAGGACCAACTTTTAAACCAGTTTGTAGTACGTTGACATATTTTGAGAGAGTTTATAGAAAACCATTTTTCGTGCAATAATATAAGGTTCTCAGGGTTCGACCTATACACGATGTATTTCATTAAGGATCGACCTTGTCATGAGATCGGCTTAAAGGAAAATATCGATATGATTGTGATAGATTCAAGTACGTATGTATCGGCTTAGTATGTGTCCCAGAACAAATACACCGTGGGACACGATCTCTGTTCCTGGGTAATAAGGGTTATTTTCTGATTTCAAAATGTGCAAAAATGGCCATTTTCCCGCAAAACTTTGCTTTTGTCGTCGGGGAGTTGGTAACCGTTTGTAGTTTTTTTTCTTACTTTACGTAACTAAAAATATACAAATTTGCCTTTTTGACTAATTGAAAATTAGTAGGTTTCAAATTATCACTGTCACAAAAGTATAGACCGAAGGAAATAATGGAAATTCTCCATACTTTTAAGGCGTAATCAATCAGAAAATAACACTTATTACCCAGGAATAAAAACATTTTTATGAAAATGTTGTATTGTGTTATTATCGAAAGGCAGACCTGAAGAAAGTAGACCTCTACATCTACCTAGAACAACGAATCTCCATGAAATCCTCAAAAGAAAAGAAATCAAATGGAGACTCCCACTCGGATGACACGCTTCCGGTAGAGCGAGCTAGACTTTCAATGACAAGAAATTCCCATTCGTCCTAAAAAGAAGAGTATGCAACCAATGCATCTTCCTGATAGTCACCTATGGAGCAGAGACAAGGATACCGACCAAAAGATTGGCATTCAAACTGAAAACCATGCAACTTGCACATGAAAGAATCATCACACGGAGGGATCCCAAGACAGCACAGTATGTAAGAGAAAAGTCAGGAGATATCATCGAAACCATTAGGAAACTACAGAGGGAGTTATTTAATTTTTGGGCGCACAGTTACCTTCCCTTCATCATAGTTATATATCCACACAGCATGATAACTCAAAAGATTCATGTTTGCCCACACAATATCTCCGAAATTTCTCGATGAATTTCAATGACGTCAAGGAAGGGTAGGCATTGAACTAAGGAAGAATTGATTAAATTTGGGTGCAGATCCTGGGATTTGATTTCGATTGAAGAATTTATTTTTTCAATGTATTCGGAAGAGGTGAACAATAGTTCAAAATAAAGGAAATCGAAAAACAGTTGCCCCCTTTTCATCATAGCTCTATATCAGTGGTTGCCAGCCTTTTTATAGCTAGCACTCACTTTTAAAACTTGGATGATGATACCATTTCTGTTCTGTCTACTATTATTTTAAATCCAGTAAGCCACTTAATGGCCATTTAAATGGCTGAATATCGCTAGATTTCTCAAAAATGGATAAAATTGCAAAGATCCAATTTCCAACGAACTGGGCGACTCTGCTTGCTCCAAAAACTTGAGCAGTGCCCCAAAAAATAAATATACAACGTATTTATTTATCGTCTGTGTTGCAGAAATAAGATAGAAATAATACCCGACCCTGGGACACAGCCATGGGATTATCGCCCATTTAGAAGAATAAATTGCCCACTAGTGAGCGGTATTAGCCGCGTTGGCGACCACAGCTTGACATGAACTGATTTTCTGCTTTGGCAAAGACGTGCACTTTTTGAATAGTTTCTAGTTTAGGTCCACCTACAAAGTTGGAGAGGTATATGTATTATCCAGTGTCTTTCCGTCCGACTCCCGCCTGTCTGTCTGTCCACATGATATTTCCAAAAGTTATCTATGAATTTCAATGAAATGTTGGGTGATAAAGCGAGGGATAAGTGATTGAAATTTGGTGCGGATCCAGGAATATTTGTATTCCAACACTCACGTAGTTTCAACATTTACGAATATTAAGCATGAAACGTGGATCGAAAATGATGAATTTGCTTCCCACCAGGTTTGAACTCGCAACCTGATCTGTAGAAACTCTTCTGACCAGGACAGTGCTTTACCGATTAGGCCATGGAAGCCAACCGGTGAACGTCTTTCAATATTCGTCATAAGCCTACATTCTGCGAGCTGACATCGTTAGAACCATCAGCATACAAGCTGGGTGCAAAACAGTTTAATTCCGGCAAAACTGTGTAAAATTTCGGGTAAATTGAGCCCTCTGCACCTCCTTAACGGAAGAGTTTCCAAACACTCATGGTTAAAAACCATACTTGGAGCTTGGATCTTTGTATTGAGCTGCATGACGTATGCCTACTTCAAAAACTATTTGGGAAGAGCCCATTCCAAAAATACATTTTTGGGAGAGCCTGGGCATTATGATGTGTGCCATGATTGAAATTTAGAATAATTTTACTTTCGTCGTGCGAAACTACGACTTCGAAGTATTTCGGTTACTTTTTTTCAAAGTTGCCATTTATGATATTTTGTATATTAATTTCAGATCTGTAATTTTAGATAAAAGATGTATAACTTGTAGTTTTTAAAATTCATTTTCATTAGATTTCTTAAGAACCGCTGTTTGAAATAGCTTCAAACACAGCATTGCAATGTCTTGTGTACTGATTAATATCTATGGTGAATGTCAACTCTATACATTGACCAGTAGTCGAGTAATCAAAATCTATACTTACCCACACACCCATATATATTTCTTCAGTTATAGTTACTCTTTGGTAAGGGAAAGCGAATCAAATCAAAAACAAATAATCCCATGACTAAGTGGGTCGTCGGGTACCATACTGGGTACTTCATAGCATTTATTGTACCATGGTGGGGATTTTATCCTTTCCAACTAACATAAGACGGATCGTAGTAAGTTTCATGGTTCAAGTGACAGTGCAGAATAATTCCTGATCTGACCTACTCAGAGAAGTGGATTCATGCCTTTCCCAAGAGAATTATATCGTGAATACAAACTACCCCAGCCGGAAATTGAACTCGGTACGCCGATTCGATTTTTCTATTCTGTCAATTATCAGGCCCCATTCCGAACCAAGAATGCTTAAAAAGGGTGTCGACGCGTCGGGGCAGGGGTGCATCGTAATTAGGGGGTATCGGACTCAGGATCTATAGTTTCAATTTCACGAACGCAGCCGCCATCTTCGATATTATTTCCAATAGAAACCGTCAACAGAAACTGTCTACAAAAACATAGTCGACATCACCTCAACGAATTTTTTTACCCTTCCTCCAAACAGTTTTTTGGGGGGTGTGGGGGTTCAATTCACAATATAAGTTTATGCTAAACTGGTCCTTTAGTTTGTATCCGGTAGTGCTCACGATTGTTTTTTTTAATTAAATTTTTTTTTTGATTTGGACATTTTCCAGTTATCATCGTCTACTAAAGGGCGAGAAATGTGAATTATTCATCGATTAACTCTTTTTTCTTTTTTTTTCCGTTTCTCTCATCAACCACCCCCAACACGACATGCTGCCAAAAGACGTTGGTCATGTGACAGTTTCTATTGATTGACTAACCAGATCTTGTTTTGTTTTAATTCAATGGTGGGTAGCAAGTTCAGATTATTCAAGGTGATTTTAATTTATATTTAAATTCTTCCTCGCTCGTACGACTCACAAGACTTGGCACCATGGGATTATGATTGTTATTCGATCAGCGCAGCATTCCTTATCTGGTCTGAAATTCAAAGATGTCTCTGATATTCAAAATTCTATTGACGACTTTATTGCATCGAAGCCAAGGCTGTTTTATCAAGATGGAATTCCGAAAACTTCCGGAACGTTGACGTAATGTCGTCGAAAGTCATTTAAAAATATCTTGATGATTAATAAATATGATGGCTTGGCTCTGCGAACGAAGATCTAGTAGGGGTTTTCCACGTATTGTCGGGTACCTAATCGGTGGGTCTTGTACGTAGATATCCCCAAGGCCAGTTCAATGGAGTTCCAAGTGAAATACAGTATGTTTGTATACAGCAAGTACAAAATGGATCCGATACATATCAGAAAGTCAATTTAAATATTCTTATAGAGCTCCAAAATTGACAGAAACTGGACGAAAGATTAGGGAGAAAATACAAAATAAATATAAGATTAAAAAGCAAAAAAAGGTTGAACATTTAAAAGAAACCAACATCGGAAATCATCAATCAACATTCTTTTAATTTTGAAAAAGAATAAGAATATTGAAATTAACTCTTTGAAATGTATCGGATATATTTTGCACTCGCTGTTTGTAGCAGTTTCTCTCTTTCTTTCTTTTTAACCCACTCATTCGATCCGTTGAGTCCATCTTCCTCACTTTTTTCTTCTCCCATTATTTCTACCTTTCTTTCCTTTTTTCGTTCTTTTATTTTGTTCATTATCCTCTTTCTGTCCTTTAACACCTTCTTTCTTTTCTTTTACATTCTTTCTTTTTTTTTCTCTTGCCTACTCTTCCTTCAGAATTACCCCCCCAACACACACCTGCACACATGCACATACGTGTGTGTGTATATGTGTGTGCGTGTGCGTGTGCGTGGTCAGTGAACTTGCCAACAGTGTGCCCAGAGAGCCCAGCATATATGAAATACAGAAAATAGCTCTTTTTTCCACTTCACACATTATTAGAAAATTCTTGTCAATGTGAACGTATATACTTCATCGACCACACATCACTTAATCTATATATAAAAGTATGTTTGGGAAAGTGTTACATTGTCTGTATACGTAAAAGCCCTGCACCCCCTTTTTCTCTCTTAAAAAGCAAGGCCTGTCATAATTTACACGATTGCCAGGCTTGGGTTTGGTATTGTCTGTATATATAAAAACCCTGTCCCCCTTTTCTTTCTCTAAAGCCTGGACTGTTATAACTTAGAAGGTTGCCAGACTTGGGTATTTGGTCGAGACCCGGCTGGTGACTTACATAAACTGAAATCAAAGCCAACAACAACAGCATAATAATAATAATAATAATAATAATAATAATAATAATAATAATAATAATAATAATAATAATAATAATAATAATATACGACCCCAGCTGTTAGCAGTGGCCTAACAGAAAAGAAGAGAAAAAGACACCCAAATGGTGGTGGAGTTACGAACCAGAGCACTGTGGTGATAGGTGAGAGATGAGATGAGATGAGATGAGGGCTGAAAACCTGAGATAAATTACTGTCACTCAGCTTTCAGCGATAACGACCGGGTAACTGGTGTGAAACTATAAACCACAGTACTGCTGTGGACGATGAGAGTGTGGAGAGGAGGGCTGGAGACTTGAGGAGACTTGCTGTCACTCAACCTCCAGCGGTAACCACCAGGCAACTGGTATGAAATTGCTGAAGATAATAATAATAATAATAATGATAATAATAATACATACATACATACATACATACATATTTGTGCGCATGTGTGTGTGTGTGTATGTGTATGTCTGTGTAGGGGGTGCGTGCGAGTGCGGCCACATATATGTAAGTGTGCGGTGGGTAATGGAAATAATTAAAAAAACAATACTTTGGGGCAAAATAACCCATGAGAGATTGTATTATCAATCTACATTTTAGATTTTCACAATTCTCAACTTGATGAATCTAGAAGAAAAAAAAAGGAAATATCTCATATAAATGTGTCTCATGGAAGTCCTCACAGCCTTGGGGAACTTATCTTTACTCTGGGGGCAGGGCAAAACGAGGGCTTCATACGCCCTAGGTGACACTTGAAATTTGTGGAAAGGTTTCATTCACCTTAAAGTACACAAAATTTTTTCAACCCCGATTGTATTCTAACGACTATCATATTTAGTTTTGAGTGCAGCCCTTCAACCTTTACGCCCGTGGCCACCGCCTCTCTTTATATCCTTGTTCTTGCATTGTAGGTAAATAAATAATGTTTGCCTTGACGGTAATCGATCAATTCACATTTACGAATTGTGGATAAAACTTTGATAATCGTCGACGATTAATAGATCATGGGTTAACATTTGGAATGGGTAAGATTAAAGATTATGCCGATTCACCAGGTAACGTGATTCTGAATTTGGCCGTTTTGAAATGGCTGAAAGTAGCTTTTAAGTAGAATATATGGAAAAAAGCGAAAACCCTGTAGTAGACGCGTGGAATGGACAGGCTGGCCATTATCGATGGTCAGAGCAAACGATCTAATAGTAATCGATGGTCTCTCACAAATAAACGTAGATGAGAGAGCGTGTACATTTATGAGTTGTAAAGTGTCATCTGATTGATTGCCAAGTTAAATCAAGGTTGAGCAGCCGGTTCTCGATATATCAAAATCGCTTGATACTTTCCGGCTGAAGTAAGGTACATACGGGTAATTGTTAGTAAGATCCACTTCCGGTTGTTCAGGCCTGTTGAAGTTTCGATCTTCTCACAGCACCTAATATTCCCCTATGGTCATCCATCTAGGTACTGACTAAATGAGACGTTGCTTAACTTTAGTTATCTTTCGAGAACCGGTGGATGCTAAGCGATTTTGCCGTGACCCCCTAGTCTCAGGGAGAAGTATCTCAATCCCGGTTGATTCGCCGAAAGCAGGGTGTGAAAAGGCATGCTTACACAGTAACTCTGCTCCGTGGCACCCCTACTCATAGAGAGATGAAAGTGATTAGAACTTTACTTATAAGAGAGTGCAAAATTCTAAATCAAACGTTGCTGTCTTTGATTGTGGGGACGCGAGACAAAAACTTGTACAAACAAACAAACTGTGCCTTTGCCTGCCGGTGCTAAGCGTAAAAGACGAAACAAGGCAAATAACAGAGGAACATGCTGATGAAGCAGTGTTCATTGTTGGAAATGGGCCAGAATTCTTGACAGAGCTGACCCCCCTGATTAAAAGAGCATTTCAAGGACCTCAATAAGTAGCGGGGTGGAAAATTGCATTCAACTTTTAGCGAGGATATAAGCGACGCTCTCAGAAAACGACAAAGTGATATGAAGTTATAAGATATTTAGTTCTTTATTGGTTGATTGATTTGAAATTTCAGTTGAGAACTGCACAAAATTCGTGCCAGCATTCGGGAGGCGTATTCGGTCACACTCTGGTGGAGACTATTGATCTCTATCTTTGAAGTCTTTGGTATGACTCGGCGAACCGGGGGCAAGCACCCTTCCATTGGACCACGGTGATAGGTGCTGGGGTTAATCAATTATTGAAAGCTGATAAAATAAGTACAAAGTAACTACAAGCATCATAATCTCGGTGTATTCACTTTGAAGTCAGCCGACCGCTTGGAATTTCCCAGTTACA
Source organism: Thysanoteuthis rhombus (assembly GCA_963457665.1). NCBI lineage: Eukaryota > Metazoa > Mollusca > Cephalopoda > Oegopsida > Thysanoteuthidae > Thysanoteuthis > Thysanoteuthis major. The sequence goes on along the minus strand of OY735238.1, from coordinate 742,871 downwards.
AATAAAGCAGAACTTATGCAATGTATTTAATTATTAAATAAAGAAATCCTGTTGCTGGGCTTTTTGCTGTTTGGAGGATTTTATGGAAGCGTGAGTTGTTAGCTTTGCGAGGAAAGGTTTCGTGTACTTTTCACGGCCTTGGAATTTTGTGAAAATCTTTTGCATAGTAAGATGTTAAGTTCATGGAATGACTCATTGATTTGATGCGCTTTTCTTTTTCTCTGCGAATGAATAATTGAAGGAGTATTTAGAACAAGAAAAAGAATAGACTCTGTTAAAACCTGTGACGTTCTTTACACAATTTTTTGCAACATTTATCAACATTTGTTTCTGTAATAAAACGATTTATTTCCGATTGATTAAAACAAAAAACAGTATGAAGATGGTGAGAGATTAGAAAAAAAAAGACTTTCTGAAAGAGACTCTGACTGTTTATTTCGAGCCTTGCTACGTTTTCGTATAAACCCAAGTGCGTGTATATCGGTGTCCCCCATGAGTTATGCGTCATAGCAGTACGTTTACAATCATCATCATCATCATCATCATCATCATCAGTCTTTTATCGTCCATCGTAGGACATAGACTTTCCCCAGTATTCGCCAAAATTCCCTATCATGGGCGTCACGGAGCCAATATTTCCTGAACCAGTCCACTTCGTCTCTCCATCTTGTATTATGTCGACCTTGGTTCTGCATTTGATCTCTGGGGATCCATGTTGTGAGACGTGATGTCCGTCGTTGGACATAGACCTTCCCCAGGATTCGCCAAAATTCTCTATCATGGGCGTTGCAGAGCCAATATTTCCTGAACCTGTCTACTTCGTCTCTCTATCTTGAATCCTGCCGGCCTTGGTCTCACGTTTGATCTCTGGTGATCTATGTTGTGAGTCGTGATGTCCATTGGTTGTATGTCATTCTTGCAACATGGCCAGCCCATTGTCATTTGAGTTTCTCAATGGATTCTATGACGTCTCGGGCTTCTGTTTTCCCCAAATATATTGTGCCGTCTTGTGATTTCTCCATTTGATGTTTAGCATGATTCTCTCATGTGCATATTGCATGGTTCTCATGTTATGGGTCAGTTTCTTGGTTTGGTTCAATATTTTAGCTCCATAGGTGACTATCAAGAGAATGCATTGATTGCATTCGCGCGCTTACAATACGAGATGTTGAAAATGTTTTAGCTTCTTAAATTACGGATGTTTTTCCGTATGTCATATTTATCTTATTCTGAAAATTGATTTAAAAAATCAACATAGAGTTGCGTAAAAAAAAATTCCCCTGTCTTCGAACACTCCCTCTACCTTAACTCTCTTCTGAACACTTTGAACTTTTTTTTTCGTTTGATCTGAAAGAAAGTGATTCAGGCGCTTATAAACCTGCGGAAGTTAGTTGTTAATACGGTTGTCTTATACGATTTATTTGCTTATGTGATAAGTTAAACAATGAAACAAACAGATGAATGTCTGTAACCCTTATATATATATATATATATATATATATATATATATATATATATATATATATATATATATATATATATATATAGATAGATAGATAGAGAGAGAAAGAGAAAAAGAAAGAAAGAAAGAAAGAAAGAAAGAAGTATCGAGTGGGGTCCAAGAAATGTAAGATGTAAGCAAGAAGTGAGGTGAAGCAACACTGGTTGGAAATTATTTTATATTCAATTACTTGGATATTTAGTAGAAAGGGTTTGTGTTTTAAGTTGGATTTATCTGCTCACAGAAGGGATTTCTCGGACCGGTTTTAATGAGAAATTCGAGGGAGAAATTATTGAGAGAATTCTCTCTCCACAATCTAATTGTAACCGGTCAAAGAAATTTTTTATATGAGATGTGTGCGTTCTCTATACATATGCATGTGTTTGTATGTGCTGATATTATATTTATATGTGTACATGCCTCATATATGTGTGCTGCTTCTTATATATATATATATATATATATATATATATATATGTATATATATATATATATATATATATATATATATGTGTGTGTGTGTGTGTGTGTGTGTGTATGAATGTGCGTCTGTGTGCACGTATGTATTGGTATTCTTCTCCCTATATGTATGTGTATGGTTGCATGTGCACTCCTTCTTTTTTCTCTCTCTCTCTCTCTCTAAATATATATATATCTGTCTGTGTGTGTGTTTCTCTTTTTTTTTTAGTGTAAATATGCGTTCTCTGTCTCTGTCTCTCTGTATATATTTATATATATATATATACATATGCATAAAAGTGTGTGCATGTGTGTATTTATGTGTCGTTATATATATGTATGTATACGTACATAAATGTGTTCATTTACGTACAGTATCTGCATATGAGTACTTGACCAAACAGTAAAGTTGCTTGTATGGTTCGGTTTTCGAATGAAGAATCGAACTTTACTGCAATCGGCACAACAAGGTTCACCTTTAGGTATGTTTTGTGGTTCTGAATGCTATATTTCAGAGGAAAATATAAAATTGAATTAAATTCTAATATAAATTGTATCGTGTTTTTCCATCCATGTTCAGAATCAACCAAGGAGATTCAAGAGGTGAACATTGTTATTTGGAAGAGTTGCCAAACTAGTTGGATAACCTTAAACTTGGTTAATACAAATATGGAAACAATTCATTGGCGAGAACTCACGGTTGGTTGTGAGGCGCCGTTGTGCAGGTTCTTTTGGACACACATCGCATCACTCAGATCTATCAGACCCCTAACCCGCCAAGACTTGACCCTTTGAGACTTCTGGCTTTCTCCCAAAATCATTCCAGACCGTAGGCGATATTAAGGAGCAAGCGACGAGACAGTACACGGTGATCCCGAAAGAGGATTTTGCAGGCTGTTTCCAAAAGTGAAAGGAGTGCTGAGATAAGCGTGTAAGGTACTTTTGAATGGGACTAAGGTGACATTGCCCTAGACCTTGTTGATGCTGAATAGCTGAGCACTCTCTGGATAGAATTGGTATTATTGCTTTCATTCAACTTGTATCGGTTTTTAATGGAACATTTTACATTTGCTTTTAGTGTTAAAAAAGTATACATAACGTATTTACAAGCACATATCCTAACAATTATATTTACACACTATACAGGGTCTCATACATTTGTGGTGATGCAGTGAATATCATAATTCTTAAAAAAAACCATTCACATTTGTTGATAGCATTGTATATTCCAATGATCTATTCCGTGGTCCCACCACTCTCTTGTTTTTAATATTCTGATATTCTATCAACTTCTATTTGCTTCTAGCGCACATGTGCGGCCTCTCAGTCCCTTGTACTCCCTCCAAGTAAAAAATACATCAGGGTCCAGTTATTCTAAACCATGCAAAATCTTAGATATTTCTAATAATCTCCCATGTCCCTCCTATTTCCTTTGACCCACTCTCATAACTCATACATTTTAATTCTGGTACTAACTTAGTATAGGTGGTCAGGCCTTCACGCAGTGATCGAGGTGCAGACAGGTATTACTCTTATATAGTACAAGGGATGAATCCTTGTTCATGTATGAAAAAGTGTCCTTATTCAGTCCTAGTAAACTATACGCCTTTGCAGCTGCACTGGCAATATACTAGGAAATGAGTAGATCATTAGTTATTATCATACATAGATCATTTTCATCATGTGTAATATCTAATATACTATCATTCATATAGCAATCATAACACGGATTTCTATTTCCTACAAGTAACAAACATCTTCAATAAAAGCTAATAACCACTTTCGACTATAAGATTAAATTATTTAGGTCGTCCTAAATTCTTACTTGGTCGACCGGCGACAAGATCTGATAGAAAAGTTTGGTATCATCGGCAAAGATGTTACATCTTATAGATATTGGATTTGGCCAATCATTAATAGGTAGTAAATAGGAATAGCATTGGCTTAAGTACTGACCCCCGTACCTCATTGCTACACACTCAAACCAGTTCAGTTTCAGAATCATTCACACAGATAATTACTGAGCGTTCCTTTGTGACCTGATCCGTGCCTGGGATAATTACGGACGTCACACTCATACGCACTCGATACGAATATATGCGTATATATAAATACCTACATAGAAACTTATGAAGGTGCGTACACACAGAAATACAAGCAAGAGCACATACATACATACATACATACATACATACATACATGCATGCATACATCGATAATCATATATACATTAGCAAAAACTATCACACAAAACCATCCGTACATACGTACATACATGCAGACCGAAATATATAGATACATTTATACATATACACATTCATACATGTACGCACAAAATATACATTACACACAAATACATACACAAAATATACATATACTTGAACTCATATAGACATACTCACATACACACAAAAACACGTATATATGTATGAATACATAAATGTACACATACAACCAAGAGAATCACGCAGAAGCATACATATATACACATAAACAAATTCACAAGATGCATACACATATATACATAAGTACACGCACACATGCAAATGCACAATTCACTATCACAATACACACACACCTATACACATGCATACGCAGATATGCATATACATACAATCAAACTAACAAGAGACGCACACATAAGAGCACAAACGCACACTTGCAAATTACCCAAACGTGCACGCAAACGTGTAAAACCAGAACATATACACAGGCATATTTGTGGTGGATCCATGCATAATTACCTCCCCTGATAATGACGTTGGCAGAGGTGTGCACTCTCTAACTTTTTTAATTAAAGTACTGTACTGTATTTATCCAGTCGAATTTCACCAAAAGCTTTCAAAACTTCATTGTCATTCTGAAAACAGAATGATCAGTCACGAAACCAAGATTGGAGAAAAAATTTGAAGTGATATTCAAATTTATGGTGGACAATCCAAACAGCCTTTCTGTTTGTTATAAAATGGTTAAAGCCGACAGTAAATGGCTATAAAATAGCTATCCTGATTGTTTGAGCTAACTACATTATCGAAAAGGATAATATTGTTCTTATCTTACAGTGTTTTTGTTCTTTCAATGTGAATGAGCAAGTTATTGGAAAATATACATAGAGTGTGTATAGCAATATATTGTTGTAGATGAATCGGTCAACCAAGAAGTGAAACTTTCGAAAGCGCTAATAGGTTTCTGGTACATTTTCTGAGTTATTACCTTTTGGAGGTAGAATGTTGGTAACCAGGTTAAATCATATTTAAAAACCATGCATATTAGGGAAATAAGTGTTGCCAGTTTTTTTATGAACTTCAAGGGTGGTCATTTAGAAATTCAAAATGGACGACTGTGAATGTACATGTTTTTTCAAGTCATTCTACATGGATCCGTCCCCAAATTTAGCCTATCACCGACCCTTCCACGAAACTTCATAGAGAACTTTCGGGTGTATCGTGTTGACATGAGCGAGTACTGAAATGTTCGAGAAAAAAAAAAACAAAACAAAACAAAAAACAAAAAAACAAATTCCTGGATCTACTCCATAGTTTATTCATTATAAATTTAAGAACACTTGGAGATATTGCATGGAAATACAGAAATTTTTTGAAAAAAATATTTAAGATATTTTTGCTTTTTTTTTCTTTCATATTTTACACTTTATATAATTTTTAGACATAATCAATCAGATATGATAAATAAACTATCAATTAAAATGTCATTTCTGTTTTCGCTCCTTCCTGTCTACCTACAGGATATCTCCAAAATTTCTCAGTGAATTTCCTTGATATTTCAGGAAGCAGTACACTACGCGGTAAGATAAACGTGATTGAATTTTGGGGTGGATCCAGGTATTGGCTTTTGATTGAAAGATATTTTTCCATTTAAATATTTTGTACATTTCCTGAATTCGCTCCTGCCTGTCAATACGATATCTCCAAAAATTCCCTATGAATTTCAATAGTGTTTTGTGGAAGGGTGTTCAACTTTGTTGAGAAGAATTAAATCTTGGTAATTTTTCATGATTAGGAGATATTTTTGCGTTTTAAAAAAATGTATTTCTGTATTCGTCCCTGTCTGTCTATACGATATCTCAAAAAGCGCCGAATAAATTCTTATTAAATATTGTGGAACAGTGGGGCATTGGGCAAGGAAGAAGTCAATGGCTTTTGGAGCAGATCCAGGGCCTTGCTTTTGATTTAGAGATATTTTTCCGTTTTGATATTTTATACTTTTCTGTTTTCGCTCCTTTCTTTCTACACAATATCTAAAAATTCCCAAAGAATTACGGTAAAATTCAGTGGAATGGTAAATCACGAATTAAGTAAGATCTTATTGAACATTTGGGCGAATCCAGAGATTTTTTCCTTATTGAGAAATATTTTTGCAGTTTTTTCTTCATGAATTTCTGTAATCGCGCCTGTTTGTCCATGCGATATCTCCTGTAGTTCTCAACGAATTTCAATGAAATTTTGTGGAAAGGCAAGGCATATGTTATATAAGATATGATTGAATTTTTAGTTATAATCATGAATTCGAAAGGTATTGTCATTTTCCTCCCTAGATTACAGTAGACACGATATCTCCGACAGTTCTCTGTAAATATCAACGAAATTTTATGGAAAGGTGGACCAAAAGATAAGGAAGAGTCGATCATTTTTTTTTGGGGGGGGGGGGGTGATCTAGCAATTAGTTTCTGATTGAGTGGTATTTTTACTATGTTTTTTAGATATTTCTGCGTTCGCCCCCAATTGTTCACAATATCTCCAGAAGTTCTTGATAGAATTCAATGAAATTTCGTGGAAGAGTTGGCAATAGGCCACGGTAGAACTGATTATATTTCTGGATGGATCCAGCCAAATGACTCAGTCATAGTTGGAAGGGTGTTACATTCACTGTTGTCCATTTGAATTTCGAAATTACCGCCCTTAAAGTTCATAGAAAAATTGGCCACAACTATTTTTCCAATCTATATATATATATATATATATATATATATATTTTTTAGATATGATTCAACATAGTTACCAGGATTTTACCTAAAAAATGTTAATTTCCACATTCGGGTCGTCATAGTTTTTGAATTTTATCAATTTGGCCTTACAAGACCATCAGATTGTCATTTTCACCATGATATATCTACAAAGAGTCATTCATTCTTGAATATAGATTGTTATTTACTTATATTACATTTGAGTCTAGACAGAGTACTCCAGTGGCAATACTTGTATCCTTATTGATGATCTTATATTGTTGATTGAATGGCAAAACAGACTGGAAATACTACAATTTTGAATGTGCTGTAAAAAGTTTTCTCCATTAAGATCTTGTTTTTATCCGTTTGTTTTATACATGAAATGGATCAACTCTTTATGCAAAAAACTGTGTATTTACTTCCAGGTCCAACACTAATTTGACTGGACTATATTGTTTGTCTTTTTTTGCTTTTTTTTTCTATCAATTTTGAATAAAATTACTTGGGATTGTCTTTTGATGAATCGGGCTAGTTCTTTAATTCTGTCTCGTTATTTTTAAATGCATAATGTACATTCCATACATATCATATACCCATACATAAATCATACATACATAACAAAAAAATACTTGATGAGTTTGAAATTGGGCCAACATTTTCCCATTCGCCCTTCGGTTTATTATCAACTTTTGTATGAGCCAACATGCACACAAACACTCCACACACACACACAAACACACACGCGTGCGCGCATGCAGAAACGTTCCTATTTTTCTTCCTCTCTTTGTCAAATGAGCAAAGCCATTTGAAGCAAGAAATGCTCATTATTTGAAATCCCCGAGAAGAAAGCTCATTTGGTTCCGCCCGACTGAAGACATTCGTTATTAGGAGACGATGGAGCAGAAGATGAGATCCTCTTCCTCCTCACGTTTTCGATTCTTTTATTCTTCTCCCTCATGGCCGGCCTTCGTTCTCGTCCTATTGTCAGAGGACATGGATGACAAGGGTTGAAAAGTACACGGGAAATAACGACATAGATAGACAAGAAAAAGAAACCACAGGTTTGGTTAGTCGCCCAACAGAAACCGTCACATGACCAACGTCTTTTGGCAGCATGTTGTGTTTGAAGCGATCAATTGAAAAAATTGGAAAAGGGAGGGATCAATAAAAAAAAGTTATTCATCTCGCTTTTTGTCAGGCAATGATCATTAAGAAGTCAGAATTTAAAAAGAAGAAGAATAGAGCATAAACGTACATTGCAAATTAAACTCCTACCAAAACCTACTTCGTGGTTGTCATTAAGAAACAAAAATAATCTTTTAAGACACAAAATCAAGATCGAGGACTCAGAACTGGAGAAAGTAGACCACTACATCTACCTAGGACAACGAACCTCAATTAGACCTTCAGAAGAAGAAGAAATCAAGCGAAGAATCACACTAGGATGGTAAGCCTTCAAAATTGAAGCTAAACTTTCAAAAATAATAAGATCCCATTAATCCTAAAAAGGAAGGTGAATAACCAATGCATCCTCCCAATAGTCAGCTGAAACATGGAACCTAACCAAGAGACAGATCCGCAAATTGAGAACTAATGCAACGTGCACATGAAAGAATTATGCTGGGCCTCACATAGAGAGACCACAGGACAGCATAGTACATCCGGGTAAAGACAAGAGTCAGGGATATCACAGAATCCATCAAAAATCTCAAATGGCAGTGGGCTGGCCATGTTGCAAGAATGGTGGACAACTGATGGACATCGCCACTCACGACATGGATCCCCCTTGATCACATGCGCAATCGAGGCTGACGCACAGAACCAGTCAGCCTGCCAGCCAGCCAGCCAGATTGACAGACAGACCAACTTGAAAATTGAAGAAACCTATGTTGACAGTTTGGGTTGATGGTTTCTAATAACACAGCATTTTTTGAAAAATATTCCTGTGTAATAAATGCTATTATATAATTGATTATGTCTTAGAATTATATAAAATATCAATTATACCAATCGAAATTTGCTTTTGCGACTAGAACAATGATAATTTGAAATCAACTCCCAATAGAACAATGGGCAGATTTGCACGTTTATAATTACATAAATTAAGAAAAACAATTACGTATGAATATCACTATCCTGGCCTCAAATGCAAAAGTTGGAGGGAACAATAATTATTTCCTATACTTTTTATAATCAAGCAATCAGAAAATGACACTCACTACTCTGGAACAAAAGTCGCTTTGCAAAGTGTTATCGTAATCATAATCATTAGATTGTCCAGAAAGTGGAGGCTTTTTCCAAGCATCAAGGATTAAAATGAAATAAAAGCAAGGTGATAAATAACTGGCTTAATCGAAATAGTTTGCAATCTTCGAATGCTCTTTCGTCAACGTTTAACGGGGTCTTTTATACCCTTACAGTAAAAATCAATATTCCTGGACCAATAGTTTCGAAACTTTCAAAACTCAATGACCGCTACAATAGAAGAAACATTCTGTCAAACCCCTGTTTACAACATTTAGCTTTTACACTGATTAATGAATTACAACCGAAAGACATGTTTGTTCTTAAAAAAAAAATATTTCAATTAGTTTACATTTATTCGTATCCCAATATGATACAAGTCTGTGTACAATTACTATGTTTTTTTAATATCTGTACAATGGATAACATCGTTTGTCTGCCACAAGATTTGCTAACTCCGTTTTAGTGGGAAGACTGCTGTAGACCCAGGGATATTATTTGATGGATCCCAAGGGGTCAGCAGACCCCAGTTGCGAAACCACTGCTCCAGACTCAATAAACACACCGAGAGCTTTTTCTACTGCTGTCTGATTTGGGGACTTTTTATGAGATGGCGGAAAGAACTGGACAGGTTCAGAAAATATTGGCTCCTCGACGACCACGATAGAGAGGTGTGGCAAATCCTGGGGAAGGTCTGTGTCCAAAAGACTGATGATGATCATCATGATTCTTTGTTTGAAAAAATGAAAGTCAGCCATGGAAAGGTCAGGAGAATAAAATGGATGAGACAGAACTTCCATTCATAAATCGTTTACTTTTGTGGCAATTTTGGCGCGGGCTGAACCAGTCCCATTAGGCCAATTTGTCTGGTCTTCAGTCACTTCATGTGTAACCAATCTTGGCGTTTCCAACCATCACATACAATACGGTAGAAACTTGTTTGCACTATCCCTATGGGCTCACTTCCCTGAGTGTGTCGCCATCAAAAGATTGCTTCCATCTTGGACGTTCGAGATCATTGGGACTCTTATCTCCCCACCGAAACCACTGAAATCAAATCTGAACAGGAACCAATCCTTGGGCAAATATTTGGTTGGTGCCTCGTGCAGTTGTAAGACTATTTCTCACCTGGTCTGTATGCATGAAGGAAAATCGGGCTCTATTCGTATAATGCAAATTGCTTTGTTTGTTGACGAGTGTCAAGTTGAGAAGGTACGACAGTATTTCCTAGACAACCTGATATAAAAAGATGGATGATAATATCTAGCTGGACCCATTGAAATTCTGCAGATATTGATATCTGAGATATCATCATTACTGCAGCATATATATATATATATATATATATATATATATATATATATATATATATATATATATATATATATATATATTAATAAGAGTGTATAATTTTGTTAAAGTTATCTGATTATTCGTGACCACTGAAAACCCCTTTCTTCTTGATTTTTAATCCATTTCAACTAACGTTGTACAGTAACAAATCTCGTTAAATGTTGGAGGGGCCCCTTTAGGAGATAAACTCTCCACCACGGCCCTCAAATCTCTAGCAGATAGAGAACCACTGCCCTAATTGTTAGAGGATATCGCCAGCTACGAAGAAAAAATTTGATAACTATTGACAATACTTAATCTAATATCAAAATAGAATAGAGGAAATTCAGTCAGTGCTCGTTTTAACGGCATTCGTTCAAACGACACAATCTAATGACAGACGCGTTATATTGATACGTCTTTTAAAAAAAATATTTTCTCGCAAGTCGATTATCAGGAGATTAGTTTGCAGCGATAGTGCACGAAGATCTCAGTACAATATTCTAAAAATTAGAATTAGTGAACCCTTAAAATAATACCGTCTGAACTTGCTTTCATCAACTTGAAAAAATATATTATTCCTTCATTTTTAATTTACACCTTTCTCAGACGATGGTATTTTCCAAGAATTCACTATTACGTTCAACAAACAGTCAATTACATATCATCATGTAAATGGTTAGCATATTTACTTCTTAGTTCATTCGTTTTATCTGTTGAACTGTAACCCGTATATGGGGCTTTAGATTATGGAACGGCGATAAGGTAATTTTCGTCAATACCTTTTGCTTTCTCCTAATTAATACGCTTCATATATAAACCAAACATTCTAACGGCACTGTTAATTCCCAGAGGATGCCGTAATAACGGGAGTGTAATGTATATTTCGTGTTAGAATTAATTACTTTTTGAAGATTATGTATGGTTTTGATGAAGTACGTCTTTGTTATCATTCACAAAAGATGAACTTGGTTTAATTGAGGTTTCAAGATCAGAAAGAAAGAAAGAAAGACTGGAAGACAGAGAAGGAAGTTGCGGTGATAACGATAGAAAGAGAAAAGCACAGAAAAGAAGAAAAAAGAACGAAACGAAGAAAGAAAGAAAGAAAGAGATGGAAGTTGTGGCGATAATGATTGAGAGAGAAAGACAAAGAAAAGGAGAAAGAAAGAAAAAAAAGAAAAGGAAGGTGTGGTAATGACGATTGACTGGCAAAAGCACAGAAAAGAAGAAGGAAGGAAGTGAGGAAAAGAAGAAAGAAACTAAGAAACAAAGAGAAGGAAGTAGTGGTGGTAACCACACAGAGAGAAAAAGCTCAGAAAACGAGACGGAAGAAAAAAAAGTGAGAAAGAAAAAAAGGAAGAAAGAGAGGGAAGCTGTGTCGGTAACAAAAGACAAATAAAAACGCAAAAAATAAGAAGGAAAAAAGAAAGAAGGAAAACTTAGGAAATTGAGGTGGTGATGATAGAAAGAGAAAAGCACAGACAGAAGAGATAGAGAGAAGGAAGATGATTTATCACTAATTTCTAAAGCTAGAAGAAGAAGAAGAAGAAGAAGAAGAAGAAGAAGAAGAAGAAGAAGAAGAAGAAGAAGAAGAAGAAGTGCTATAAAGCTGTTTATTAGAATAATTATCCCGTGGCCGTATGACAAGTAAGGGAAGGAAACAAGGCAGGGGGTGTAGGTCGGAAAAGATGTACATAAAGAAGGAAGAAGATTAAAACGATCCCACCAATAATGAGGACCATATTACCAGAAGAAAGAACTGAGAGTACAATTTTCCTCATTGATAAACACGTTCATCAGGCAAAGGGCGCGGAACAGACGAGAAGTTGTTAACGACGTCGCGAGGATTTGGCGCGCTTTTCCGGAACATTCAAACCGGAGACGCTGAAGGAAGCAGGAAGAACAATGCATGGATAAACTTTTGTCACGTTTTTTCACCGTTGATTTATTTCAGTTCCTTTGGGCATTTGATGCAAGGGAAAACTTTTCATAGAGAAAAGTCAATATCTATTTGTATATATATATATATATATATATGTGTGTGTGTGTGTGTGTGTGTGCGTGTGTGTGTGTGTATTCTGGTTCCTTTGGGTGCTGGATGCAAGGGAAAACTTTTAATCAAGCTTTTTAAATAGGAAAAAATTTGAACAATAAGTATCAGAAAACGGTTCGATAACTCAATATATATGTGTGTGTGTGTGTGTACTTTTAGAGATTATAAGTTTAACATGAGTCCACCATCCGGAGCTTTGTTTTGTGAGCAAAAAATGGTATCCCATCTGCTTGGGTCATCTTGTGAGAGACAAAGTTCTAGAAGGTATATAATGCTTTTGCTACGACAGTTAGTGCTATGGTATATGTGGTAACTCTCTTCGGTGGAAATGCTTATGAAGGTGTTGGTGTATTTAAGGTGGTTGCAACATAGATTATTTCTTTTGTCGTGTGGTTTACAGAATTTAGTGGTTCTGGGGATATTGTTGCGTGAGACTTTATTATTTATTATATTGTTGCTACTAATCATGTCTTTGATGTTTTGGGATCTGTGGTAAGCTATGACACATGGATCTGTGAATATTTCTCTGAGATCTGTCTTAATGGTGAGGATGTTCCATCTCATATTGATAATGTGTGCTAAGGTTGGGAGTGTGTTATTGGAGTTGGTTATAAGTGGTATGCAGTCAGGTTTATTATTGTAGGAGAGCTTAAGGGTTTCATCCCAGGGTATCATAGTTGCTTTTTTTATTTGGCTTTTTGTATCATCTAGTGAATACCCTCGTTGAGTGAAATGTTGTACTAGGTTATGGTTGTGTCTGTTGAGTTAACCATCTGTAGAGCAAATTCTTCTAATTCTAAGGGCTTGTAAAAATGGTAGGTTTCTTTTTAGGTGTTAGGGTGGGCTGACTTAGAGTGGAGGTAATTGTGGGTGTCTGTGGGTTTAGGTTAGAGGGTAGTTAAGAAGTTTCTGTTACTATCTATCTATATGCGGGTGTCTAGGAAGGCTATGAAGTCAGTGGATATCATAAAATCAAACTTAATTAAATCGTGTGCAGAGTTTATACGAGTGAAGTAATTTTCTAATATGGCTTCATCTCCTACGGAAATATGGCTTCATCTCCTATGGAAAAATGTCGTCTATATATCTGCCATAGAAGATATAATCGTTGTATATCTCAGGGTAAATGTGGATTTCTTCGAATTTACCCATGAAAATATTAGCATAGGACGGGGCTGCTTCTGTACCCATGGCGTAACCTTTCACTGGAAGGAAGTGTCTATTGTTAGAATTAAAGTAATTTAGAGTTAAAATGTGGTGCATAAGGATGGTTATTGTATCAGTACTGTTTTTCCAGTAGTTCTATTGTTTAGGGCTTCACTAAGTGCTACAATGCCTCCGTCATGTTCAATGTTGGAGGCTTTTAAAGCGGAGAAAACTTGAACAATAAGTATTAGGAAACAGTTAGCAAAGTCAATATATATATATATATATATATATATATATATATATATATATATATATATATATATATATATATATATATATATACATTCTGGTTCCTTTTGGCGTTTGATGCATGGGGAAACTTTCAATCAAGCTTTTTAAATAGGAGAAAACTCAAGCAATAAGTGTCAGAAATCAGTTAGAAAAGTCTATTTATATATATATATATATATATATATATATATATATATATATATATATATATATATATATATATATATTCCAGGTCCTTTGGGCGTTTGAAAGTTAGAAAAGTCAATATATATAGATCATACGTGTATTGTTAAATTTGGACAAATTTGGCTCAGAGCCAATTTCATATCAGTGTGAAATTAGTTTGATACACAATATCCATAACGCACGTGCGCGTACACACACACACACACACACACACACATATATGTATATATTATATATATATATATATATATATATATATATATATATATATATATATATATATATATATATATATATATATATATATATATCCTGCATGTATTGTTAGATTCTAACAAATTTGGCACAAAACCACTTTCATATCAGTGTGAAATTAGTTGATTTTTGTTTAGGTAAATCGTAAGATAAATATGAATTAACTGAGATAGAAACCTCGCTAGCTAAATAGATTGATATGAACCGAATGGGATAGATAGATAGATTGACAGATAGATCGATATTTACAAACTGAGATAGGTTCATAGCAAGCTAACTAGATACGAGTTAGATAGATATTTAGATACACATACATAGATGATACTAATAGTTCATTACCTAACAAATATATTTCTCTTTATTTTCAAGAACAAAATCTGATCTTTCTCATTGTGTTTGGTCAGTCGTGTCGAAATTTTAATGTTTTGAATAATCCTCTTATCAGAGTGTCACTTACATCTTTACATGTATTTTATTTAAGCTCGTAGATAAGCAAGCTATTTTTCTAATATATTTATAAAATTATGAGATCAATGAAACATAATTTGAAATTCAAAAATGTACTTATATTTAGGAAAATAAAATGAAGTAAAATTTTTTTTTCAAAGGCTATCGCGAGTCACCTAAAAACTGCTGAGACCTGTCTGACATCACTTGTTCAGGCGATACGTTTGAATTCCAAAGAACAGGGAAGCACGCAATTACTTTAGCTTTCGAATCAAATCTAAGTTTTTACTAATATTGCTAACATCATTACAAGCCAATTGTATAAGCCTTACTATCAACTATCATCACGAAAGGGATTCAATAAGCAAACATATCAAGTCTTTCATTGCCTCTAATGATTACATATACTGGCTTATACAGAAATGCATTATAAGTTATTTTATTATAGAGAGACCAATGGTATGACTAAAGATAGCTACAAATTCGGGGCCAGGCGGCGGGGGAGTGACCCCTTCCCTTGTTCAATTTCGGATAAATCTGTAATTCGGGGAATGCCGGGTAAATTTTCGGTCAAATCAGGTCTTTTGTTCCCGTTAACGAAAGAGTCCCCATATGACCATGCCTGGGGGGGGGGTGCTTGTTTCCTTGAGGGATCAATGTATTTAGTGATATTTGATGAAAAAGAAAAATTTGAAATAAATAGTCATGCAGTTATCACTTAATGGGTGAAAGCAACTCCAAAGGTTGAATTATTATTTATGAAATGAATGTAAGCGATAACAAATATATCCTTGTTATTGTATACTGTAGATATACGGTAAAGCGAACAAATACTTATAAAGCTTTTCATTCACCGGGAGGGGGTACGTTCCTGAATGATACAATCTCCTCAACACCTCGTTCAGCTATACCTCTGAGAAATACATTGCAACTTATTTTAATACTAAAATACTGTTGATGTAACCTCTGATATCACTGATATAATGGAATACAGTGAAGAAATAGGTCAAAATCACGAGTGAGTCTATTAGACGAATTCATCAAATTCGATCATCTCTAATGATCACATGTACAGTGCCACGGCAATTACTAAAAGCATACATCTGAATTTGACTCTAAAGGTAACGGACACGCAGACAGACTGACAGACAGAAAAGCATACATCAGAATTTAGCTCAAAGGGTAACATACGTATAGACAGATAGACCGAGAGAGAGAGAGAGACGTACACAAACACGAGCACACATACACGCACATACAGCTTGTTGCAGGAGAAAGAAACGACAGAATTGATGGTTAGCGCCTGCGCACTCAGAAGCCTTTCATCAAAGACTGTCGGTGGATTCATCACTTGGCTCATCTAAAAGATCAGCACACAATGGAACACCTCGCCGAATGTCTGACATCAAACGAAGATAGATGAGTGTGATTGATAAATAGGCAAGCCTCGACGCATGCGCAACCAATTGAGTAACAGGGGGTACAAAGGGGAGGTACAGTCGGCAGGGGGAGTGGTTGGTGTAACAGGGTTCAAGGGAGACAAAGATGCAGTGCCAATCAGGATCAGTTACGATGAATTGTGAATCGTGTGTTCATTATCCATCTATCTATCTAACTATCTATCTATCTATCTATCCCAGTATCTTCATTATCTATCTATCTATCTATCTATCTGTCTGTTCCTTCCTTCCTTTCTTTCTTCTCAGTCAGTTTCTCTCTTTTTCATTCTCTTTATTTCTCTCTTTATTTCTCAGTCGGTTCCTATCCATCTATACATCTATCTATTCCGAGTTAAGCGTGGTTGAGGGCCACGTGTACAACACACAGTGAGAAGAAAACTTTTGTACTTGTTATAGTCTACTAATTGGTGTCTGAACTTTTGAGATGAGGGATCTTCAATGTACGGAGATCTTTTCTGACTGTTGTTTTCATCTCGGTTCATTCTTTGAAGATCACGTTTCGGCTGTTAAGACCTGAGGGTACACCAGTCGAAACGTTGTCTTCAAAAGATGAACCAAGAAAAGGACAACCGCCGTAAAAAAATCTATGCATATTTGTGGTCTGCAATACATATATTTATTTATTTAAACATGAAAAATTTTTATTGGACAGAAATACAAATTTTATATCTTTCTTAGATTATGAACATTATCACCACGAAGTTTCAAAAGTCTTTGACAAAAGATTGCATTTATAACATCCCATCCAACAGTGGGAAAGGGGAGAAACCTTCTCTAAAATAGGAAATCTATATCCAAAGTGAGTAGCATTGGTGGGAAAATATGGTATGTTAGACCCTACCCGGAAAGAGAAGGTTAATGTAAAGTGAGACCTCCACTGAAAGAAAAGATTACCAAGAAATGTGCGTACGACATGCCATGCAGTTGTGACAGAATGTATATGGGTGAGACCAATGGCACCGAAAAAATAAGATTTGAGGAACACAGGAAAGCTGTAAGCAATGTGGAGTCTCTAAGATCAGGAAGGCTGGTTGTATTAGAAGTGATGAATAATCCACACAAATCTTGATGAATAGAAGTCCAAATAAGAGAATAGCATTTGAGAATAAGAAAGTTAAAAGAAACAGCAAATACAGTAGGCTACGACCATTCATTCAGCAGACTAAGCGTAGACATTAACATCATATGAGGACCTTTAATCCAAGCAGAATAAACCATGAATTTGAAATAGTTAATACTTGACACAAAAGTGCTGATGAGTTAATTAGAAGGTCAAAGAGGTCAATGCATAGGTCAAAAGAGGATAGTTCCCGAAACTTCGCGATAAAATAACCGACAAAGAATCAAAAGCTGCAAGTGGTATGAAATCTCAGTGAGTGCAAATAACATGAAGGTGGTGGTAGTGTTAATAGTGGTCAGGGCCCCCTGTCCCCCCCCCAAAAAAAAAAGATGCTGGTGGAACAAGAAATCTGGGAGAAGGCGAAACTTTCCAAACGATAGACTTGCAGGAGTCGGTTAAAATACTGTGGAGAGTTCTATAGTATTGCGGATAATTTCTGTCACTTGACCTCGAGTTATAATTACTGCTGGTGTTGAAATTCAACTTAATATTATTAATAATAATAAAAGTTCGAGGAAGAATTAAGACTTTTCGAATAAGAATTCAGACTCTCCAGACATAACCATTAATACCCAAATTGAAGCCGACAATCAATGACTTATACTAATTTACAGTAGTGAAACTTGGATACTATATCATCATCAAGACAGACAACTCCGTACAATTCAACAATGTCATCTTAGGGCCATTACAAATATTAAATGGGATCATTAGATCAGTAATGAAGTAGTATTGGCAAAAGCAGACGTCGGATGGGTAAAGCAAATCTAAAGCCGTCTACGGTGGTTAAGTCATACCTCCAGAATGGACAATGACAAACTAGTAAAAGCCTTTCGGTGGGGTGAACTAACTAATGGAATCCGACCGGTTGGGTGACCTGGACTAAGCTATAAAGACACAAGCAAAAATACTCTGAAATGTGGGGGTGTCATAGATCAGTCGAGAGAAAAAGAATGGAGAAAATCGATTCATCACACTTGCGAGTTAGTGAATGGGAAAATAATTGATGAATATGGTATAGAAAGGGACAAAAGAAGAAGGAAAGAGACTCAACATTAATAAATCTCTCGAACTTTTTAAAGTTACAATCCATTCTCTGTGTGTATGTATATATATATATATATATATATATATATATATATATGTGTGTGTGTGTGTGTGTGTGTGTGCGTGTGTGTGTTACGTAAAAATCAGTGAAATTTCTTAATTGGAGAAATTCACTTATTTTTTTTAATGAAAACTTTGATTTCACTTTGATTGCATGACCTTTTGGTCGTAAAGATGGTTGTTTTTGTTCTTAGTTTGATTCAATCAACTTTTAATCGAGTTAACACTACGGATTCTTTTTGATTTTTGAAAATTTTTTTAAAACGACGTAAAGAAAAATAGTTCTTTTATATCCTTGTTCTGTTTTTTCTTCTTCTTGCAAAACTTTTAATCAAATCTTGATCACATATTTAGCAATTAAAAAAAAAAGTTGGAACTTCGCCAATTAAGCAATTTTGCCAATTCGGCGTAACGTACATTTGCTGTCCAAATTTTAAGTATGTCATATTCGTTCCGGATTCCTTGTTTTTGAACAAACAGACTTTTTGCTTCTAATCGTTTAGTTTTGAGAGTAAAACACAGGAACATTATACTAGAAGAACCAAATGTTATTGCAATTAATACAACAAGGCATGCATTTAATCATGTTTTATTCGTCTGAATAGTACAATTCTGGATTATGTTTTTTTTAATTAGAATTAAATTGTAAAATGAAGATTAGTTTTTTGTGTTTCTACCCTTTTAAAATCTTGTTCAGAATTGATCAAGGAGACTGAAAAAGCGAAGTCGCATTATTATTTCGAAGAGTTGCCACAATAGTAAGTTAATTTGAATTTTCACGGCTCGAATTCCTTTATGACCCCAGTAATCTTGAGTATCAAAAATAGATATTGTGCTTATTCGAATACTTAGGAGTCATCATCATCATCATCATCATCATCATCATCATCATCATCATCATCATCATCATCATCATCATCCTTTTAACGTCCGCAGTTGGACAAAAACCTTCCCCTGGATTTGCCATACTTCTCTATCACGGGCGTCGCGGAGCCAGTATTTCCAGAATCTGTCCAGTTCATTTCTCCATCTTGTGTTCCGTCAGCCTCAGTTTCTTAAGTGATCTCTGGGGATCCATGTTGTGAGACGTGATGTCCATCGGTTGTCCTTCATTCTTGCAACATAGCCTGCCCATTGCCATTTGAGTTTTAAAAAAATAGTTTCCATGATGTCACGGACACCCGTTTTCTTCCTTATATACTTAGGAGTAGTATTTTTTAAATAGATGAATTATCGTTTGTATACATCACTGCTTATAAGTATTTGAACAAGTACAAAACTTGGAGTATTTAGGAAACTTGCGGTCACTTGATCTTCACTGGGAGCCACCAGTCCTAACTGGCGTGAAAACTCAACGGATTTAAACAACAACAACAACTACAACAGCAACAACAACAACAACAACAACAACAATAATAATAATAATAATAATAATAATAATAATAATAATAATAATAATTTTAATATCAAGTCACATTATAAGTTGAGTTTTGGAGAAAACGAACAAAACTGTTTATTAAGACGCGTGTGATGTGTACGCACTACACAATAGACAAATAGCCAAACAGACAGACTCATTTAAAACTGAAGAAACCTATGTTGACCCTTTTGGTGACAGTTTTGGTTGACGTTTCAACAAGGAAAAAAACGGCCTGAAAAATATTTGCAAGAAGAAAGAAACCCGATTAGGGAAAAGAAGAGGGGTGGAAGGGACCACGATAAGAGAAATCTGTTTACTATAAATCAAAATAAAGACTCCCCCCAAGTGTAGCCGTAACCCTGAGCCTAACCCCTAAATGTGAAAGCTGTCTGGAATGAAATGAAGAATGGGAGGTCCTTATGTAAAATACATTGAGGTTGACTTTCCACGACGCCCAGTGTTGCCAATTTAGCGCTAAATTCAGCGCGTTTCTTGTTTTGGAAGGGCGAAAAAACGCTGAATTAGCGCGAGTGTTCTTGAACCTTTTTCACCGTTTTGGGCCTTTTTTAAAATTTAGCTCTCAAACTAGCGCAAAAATGTTTTTGTGTCAGCAACTCTGACAACGCATCAACACACTAGTTGAATGTATTTACATATGTGTGTGCGTGTGTGTGTGTGTGTGTGTGTATGTGTATGTGTGTGTGTATGTTGGTACGTGGAATTATTTCCAGGGGCGTCGTCTGTGATTCAAGTTCGGGGGGGGGCGTAGATCTTTAACGGGTATCCTACATGATTTAGTGAGATTTGATGAAAAAAGAAAATTTGCAATAAATAGACATGCACTATCACTTCAGCGTCGAAAAACAACCCCGAAGACTGAATTATTATTTATACGATTCATATACATCCAAATATATCCTTGTTATTGTATAATGTCAGTGGATATGCCGGATAATATATATTAGGCTTTTGGAGATCACCCTCCTTTTGGACCCAAGGTGCGTTCTCGAATAGTCCCCTCCACTCAGGCCTCTGTACACAGATTGTGCATGGATGTGTAGATGGGTACTTGATATCCCCTTTTTTTATTTCATATACCTAAACTGATTTCAGTTAAATTTATTTTTAACTCGAGTATGTATTCTTCTAGAGAAAAAAAGCATTCTGTTGGGATTTTTCGAATATCCGCGATTAGAACGCCCAGGCTCAAAGTAATTGAATGAAACCAACGCAGATAACATTGTGTTTTTTAATCAGATATCCCGAACTATTATTAACAGTGAAGGGTTAAGAACGGAAGAGAATAAAGAAAAAAAAGGGGATACTTCAGTTGCTAATGAGTGTTTTGGGCGAGAAAACTTACTATGGAAAGAGAGATATCCGGTTAACAAGTGTTCATATTCAGAGTTTCCGTTGACAAGATTTGAATGTTCCTGAAGATGTTGAGTTTTGTAGAGGAGCTGATTTTCTTTGTCGAATTTTGAGGAGATACTTTCCCTTGCAGTATTAGGTTGATAAGGGGGAATAAACAACGTTCTCGAAAGTGTTGGCACCTTTTTAAAGAATGAATATGATGGCGTTTCACTTCGAAAAGTTGGTTCGGCTAGAAACAGTCATTTTGGCAATCTAAAGCGATTCTAAGGCGCTTTGTTCAGCCCCCTAAAGCCATTTTAATACATCGCCTGGTTACAAGAATAGTCACAAGCGACAAGTCTCGTTCCGTGTCCGATGAAAAAATACGAGAAAGGGGAAAAATTAACTGAAGAGGGCTGAAGTCCAGCGAACCGGTATCGGACGTCTTAACCATTGACATATTGGTACAAAAAAGAAGAGGATTAGCAGAGATTTTTCAGTTGCCGCCAGATGTTTTGGTCACATGACCCTTTCTAGGCGTGCTCATTGGCCGAATTTCAGCCAATGAGAATTTTCAAGACGGTAAATAAAACTTATATAAAAAAAAAATTAGTCTAAATACCAACTCAAAAAATATTATGCCACAATGGTGCTAAATTCCTTAAAAATAGCCAATAATTTGACACAAAGTTGCAAAAAATGGTGAAAACAAAAATGACCTAAATGTTCAAGCATGCCCGCGCTCCTGTAGCGATATTCGCACTGCCAAAACAAGAAACGCGCTATATTTCGTACAAAAAGCGCAAAATTGGCCAGACTGCTTATTATCACTTCATATAAAATTATCTCTTTAGGCATGCGCACTCCAGCTTCTGACTCGCGCATGTGCACAAACATTTACAAAACCTCTTTGCACTTTAGTTCGATAACATCTGTTAGGAGAAAACAACTCACTCCTTCGCTAGAATCTTTTGGCTGCTGATTCTAGGGATCATGCACTCTTTCCAGCCCCCCCCCCCCCCCCATCGTATTTTGTGGGTTTAGCGGATTTCTAGAGTGTAATCGTTGAAGGTAATATGGGATCGTTTGAGTAGCGTTTTTGTCTCTGTGTGTCCTGGCTCGAAGGCTGAATCGTGTGTGGTCGACGGATGGAACGAGAAGAGAGAGAGAGGAAAAAGGAAAGACAATGATAGGGAGTAGGAAAGGAAGTAGAAGGGGGAGATGGAGATAAGAGAAAGAGGATAGAATACAGGGCGTCTCAAAAGTAACGCCCGGTTTATCCCAGAAGTATTAAATTATACAATGATATTTTAGTAACTTATTGCATTGATCTGTGAAATAATAGAGTACAGGATTAATGATATTAACATGTTTTTCCACGGAAAGGCAGTACCTCCTCTCAATACATACTCTTAAGTTGTTAGACTTTGATTGTTCTCTCGTAGTATTTAATAATGTTGTTTCTCGTTATTTATAGCTTCAAACTAGGCTAGAAGAGAGAGGATTATTACAAACTTCATAAAAGTTGATTGGTGAGAGGAAGTCTGGACTTATACTAAGTTAAAACTTGTGTAGACATAAGGAATTTTTTTCAGGGCTGTGATAAGCTCAGGCTGGTATACTGTCAGGTCACTCCTCAAAGGTATTTGCAGGCTCCTATACTCAGCGCACATTTGCTCCTGTTAGAGTATCTAGGATCAGGGCTCAAAGTTGTTGATAGCCCCTTTGTCTTAGGGATCTGCATTTAGAATAGAAGACAGCCAAAGGATCGGTAGAACTCATAGCCATATCAGGCATCTACCAACTACAGATTGTTCATGTACTAAGTTCTAACCATGGATCAGTCGTACGGTTGCAATATTCCTGCAAATGGTTGGTAGACCCCCATAGATAATTTGCATCTGCTAGTTGAGAATTACGTGTTTCCAGGTGCGGGCATCTGCGATTTCTTAATCTAGTGTCATCTGTCAAATCCTGGGGTTCAAAAACAAAGCCAGATATAAGGGTCAGTGTCTGGGGTCTAGAGAGAGAGAGAGTAAAGCTTATGAAAGAAAGATTGTTTGCGGAGCCCTTGAGAGAGGGGGAGACTAATTTATGATCTTGAACAGACCTGCGTAGCGAGATGAATGAGGGTCAATGTTTTGGGTTTTTCCGGAAAGGTCCAGATGGCAGGAGAGGGAGTGAAAGGGAAGTCAATTACAAGAGATACAGTGTCGATACCAAGGGCTTAAATAGGAAGAATAAAATTTGGGTCTGGAGAAGAGACTCGTTGCCAGCTCTCTCTCGTGTTAGACGCCGCCCTTAGTAACCGTCAACCGCTGCTACCATTCAGTAGACTACCGTTGGTGACATGAGAGACCAGTCGTCATTTTGACTTAGATGATAATCGGCTTCCTCTCTTTTCAACTGCGAATAGGCATTTCCTGTCTCCAGAGATATTGATAATCAATATTCTATATAAAACATATAAACGAAATTCCGTCTTGTTGCCTTCTTTTACTAACCCAGAACCACGGCTGGTTTAGTATTGTTTGGTGAGACCACCCCCAACAGGAAACCCCACACCACACCCCTTCGGAAGACCAAAGAATTCAAATCCCTGGTTTTAAAGGAAGGTCAGACTCGGTAAGTCATCCCACCTTAAAACTTCATTGCTCGGGTTGGAAGGTTATTCCGTGCACAGGCTCCGCCGTCTATGGTCATACTGAAGTGGAAAACTCATCCAGAAATCTTCGTCCACAAGGCCAAGCCATTCACTTAATTAATGAAATATTAATGCTGTTTTGGATTCAAACTCCTCATTGTTTTTTTTCCGTGGGTTGTCCTAAAGAACATGGCGTCTGGGACAAAACCAGCCACCATACAAAAGTTGAAAACTAGAATAGAAGAAAAAGGTACCATCATCGATGTTGAACATTGCCAGAATGTTTGAAGGTTACTAGCTTGATGACTGAATAATTGTATTGAAATGTATGGCAGTTGCATTGAACCTTACATGTGACGTTATACATCATCATCATCATCATCATCATCAATTACAAGTTTACTGCTGGACAAAGGCCTTTGCCATTTCCCTCCATGTCGAATGCTCTATCATGTCTTACCAGCAAACCTTTCTATCTCATCTCTCCATCATCTGTCAGGTCTTTTCCTACTGCACTTACTGTCCTGTGAGCATCAATCAATTTGCCTTTTGCTCCACCTGTGGTCACTCCTTGCTAAGTTTCCAACTCATCTCTGTTTTTGTTGGTTAATTATTTGTGCGACATATTGAACTCTGGTCTCCTCTTTGATACACGTTGATCTTTTTTATCTTATATATCTCTAAGAGCTTTTCCTAGCATCGCTCTTTCCATGGCTCTTTGTACGATTTTTATATCTGTACAGTAATGTATATTTGTTAATCTGACATGGAAAAATCATATAAAACGAGGTCTGGTTGGTCATTCAATGGAAACCATCATGTGACCAATGTCTTTTGGCAGCATGCCATGTTGGGGGGTACCAATCACAAACTTGGAAAAAGAGATGATCGATAAATAAGTTGCTGCTCTCACCTTTTGTTGGGCAGTGATCACTAAAAAGTCCGGATCTTCAAAAAACAACTGGACACAAGATAAGTGATCAATCTAGCATGAGCTTCCATTGCAAACTAACCCCCCTTAAAAAAACTATTAGGAGAAAGGATTGAGAAACAAATCTGTTTTCTACTTGACAAAGTAGGTGTTGCTACTGAGGGAAATGTTGCAACAGCAAAGGTAAGACCCGTGATTGGCGTGTTTGCGGTAAAGGTGAGAACAAAAAATAAGAAAATGCCGTTACAATTTATTTAATTTGTTTATTTCTCATTTTCTCAACCTCGGGGTTCTGCAGCTTAAGAATGATGTCAGAAAATGTAGCAAGGTAGATGCAAGGTATAAGGCAAGGAAAACTCACGGAAGATGGTAAAGTTGGCTGCAGTGCGAGAGAAAAATGAAGGACTTTTCCTCTCTGAGCGAAAAGTAACAACTGCTGGCTTACTTCTCGGCGTACTCTGTTGACCACAGGCTGTTAACGGCCTCTTATGAGAAAGGCCCCTTGATTAAGACGTAGATAACATACGTCGTAAGCTTGAGTTAATTAAGTCATAGAAATTGACAAACATTGTTTCCGGCAACAAACCCTACTTGGGGATAATTGTTCCGTCCGAAAAATTTTGTGGGTCAGCAAAACGCAAATCATTTTCTGAAGTACCCTGCTTCATTGATATATGTTTGAAACAACGCCGATTATTTTCCGGTGATGAACACTACTTGGATTTTGAAATATGCGAAAACGCTCATCATTCCATAAGGAACTGTCATCGTTGACCACCGTGGATCCACACAGTGCAAACCTGCATAAGTAGTAAATGTTCAGATTATCAGCCCTCTAGCTCCATTGCTGCTGCCTGTACGTATGATACATAGATACAAATCAAGCCGGACCAACTTCAAAATCGAAGAGAGAGATATATCAACAGTTTTGGCGACAGGTTTGGTTGACGGTTTCTAATTTTGAGCTTCAATGCAACTGACTAAGCCATTGGAGCTCATTAACTACTTCCTTTTTAAAAAAAAACTTATAGTGGATACTGACGTTCATTACCTTCCAGTGTCCCTCCTCTTGAGTTTACCAGCATCCCAAGGGGGTGGTTGCTCCCACTTTGGGAATCACCGTAAGAACACTCGAATGATCGATGGACAAATGAGTACGGAAGAGATGGAATTCTGGATCAGAAATGGATCCATGGGATCTGATTTCTATAATGGAGTTCGGATGTGTCGTTAATGGTGTTTAAGTTAGTGCAAAGGAAATGTCCTTAAAAGAAAAGTCTGACTTCATCCATCTTCTGTAAAACTAGAGATCACAGCCACAAATTACGGAATCAGACCTCCACTGGTGTTAGAGAATATTTCTTTCTAACAAACATATGGAACAGCCTTGGAAAAAGACGGTCACATCCGGGAATATCAAAATTTAAAAAAAAAAAAAGAGAGCTTTATTCTGATATCGGTCGTTACTAAATTTAACAACTAATTTTCTCATTTGTTTAATTCCACCCCTACTTAACTGAAGCTGGTTTAATGACGCAATTAAATGCTGTAAAAAAAAAAGTCTATTTAAAGTAAATGGAAAATAGAACTATGTGAGGAAATTAGGTCGTCCGAGTTCCATTCACTATTCATTTACTGCTGTAGTTTCATTCACTCTCAGAATGATTCCATTCATCCTTGCTTAATCCATCCACTAGTTTGAGTAGCACTGTCCTAGTTTATGGTGATCCCATGGAGACATTCACTCTTTTCGGGATGGCATTGATTACAATAATAATTACTCAGCGTCAACAATTTCTCATTCTAGGGAAAGTAAATATAACTGCAACAACTCAACTGATACAAGAGCTATTGACAGTTTTGACAATAGTAATTAGTAATCGTTGCATTTTCATTGAGACATCAGTTCAGCTATTAATCACGTATCGAAGATAATAATGTAGAGCGGCTACTACCGGGGCAGTTGATAAACTTCGGTGTATATGTATCTATCTCTGTATCAATCTATCTTTGTTCACATTTATTTGTCAGTATGTTCATCTCTCTCTATTTATCTATCTATATCAGTCTATCTGTCTCAATTCATATCTCTCTCTTTTTCTCTCTCTCTCTATCCATCAATCTGTTCATTTCAGTTCATATCTATATATCTCTTTTCATATCTGTCTATCTATCTCTTTTCATATCTATCTATCTATCTATCTATCTATCTATCTAAAATCGATCTTTTGCAAATAATGACCTATATTCTATTTATTGATCTTTGAGAAGTCTTTGAAGAATTTCTCCCGTCAATATTACATAGCGGAAAAGAAAAAATATATGATTGAACTTTTCTACCTTTCCTTTAAAAACAGGTACTTTTCTCTCTCTCCCTTCCCACTCTCTCTCTCTGTATCTATCCATCGGTCTTTCTATCTATCTATCTATCTATCTATCTATCTATCTCTTTTCATATCTATCTATCTATCTATCTATCTATCTCTGTTCATACCTATCTATCTATCTATCTATCTATCTATCTCTTTTCATATTTATCTATCTATCTATCTATCTATCTATCTATCTACCTATCCATCTCAGTTTGTTGATATCTATCTATCTATCTATCTATCTATCTAAAAATCGACCCTTTGCAAATAATGACCTCTCTTCTTATTATTGATCTTTGATGAGTCTTTGAAGAATTTCTCCCGTCAATATTACATTGCGGGAAAAGAAGAAAAAAATGATTAAACTTTGATTTTCTGCCTCTCCTTTAAAAACCAACTACTTCTCTCTCTTTCTCCCCCCCTCTCTCTCTCTCTCCTATTTTCCTTTCCGTAACGAAAAGATTTCTAATCGAAACAAGGTTTCCTCGAACCCTTCTAACTAGTTTGTCCACGAGCAGCAAGCAATGAATGAATGAATTCAACTTTCTCCTCTCACGCACAACGTAAAAACCATCACCTGATCTGAGATCCATAAAAAGCATTCAGATCCCCTGGATCCATTTCTGATCCAGATTTCCGGATCCCCCATCGTCTGTTGTTCGTCAAGTGTTCTTGTGCTGATTATGAACAATATCCCCCAAGGTGGGTGCTACCCCCCCCTCCCTTGAGGTCGCTTGAAGACTGGGGGTTGAGGCTGGAAGGTTGGCAGGGGTGTGTAGGAAGACAAGTTACTTTTAGATACTTTCAAATGTTTAGATTTTTGAAAATGTTAAAATTTAAATTTCAAAGTATCATTTCTGACTTGGCTTGGGGATGAAATATATGTTCTAATATATATTTTCGTAATCCGAAAAAGTTTGGAAAAAAATGATCTCCGCTTCAAACCTCCCCTCTCCGCTTCCTGTTTTGTCGGAAGTGGTTTTTGTGATTCAGTCTAAGGTTGCTAAGTTTGGCCAGAAAGGAGGATGATAGAAACTTACCCAACACAGCCCTTGGAATATAATCAAATTTTGAAATCGAGCGAGTTTGAAGGCAAGGCCGGTATTGAACTTCAGCCTCTCGATTTCTAAATTCTATGCTATTCTAATGCCTGAATTGGGTAAGTCTCCCAGATAAAGTTCGGATTATCTCTTTTTTTTAGTCAAACTGGGCAGCCCTGTACTGATCACTCACTATACATTGACTTGGTTTGCAGCCAAAAGGATACGATTGATATCGATGCTGATCAAATGAAGATGGATCGTTATCGTATTATATACAGCAATGTTTCGAATAGTGCGATTTTGATTACTACTGGTTTTAAAAGCTCAAATGGCTGTGGGCTGGTCATGTTGCGTGAAGGGCGGACAACCGATGGAAATCGCTACTCACGACATGGATCCCCCGAGATCACATGTGGAACCGAGGCAGGCAGAATATTAGATGGAGAGACTAAAGTACTGGACGCCTATGATAGAGAAGTGTGGCAAATCCTGGGGAAGGTCTACGTCCAACGACGGACGTTGAAAGACTGATGATGATGATGATGATGATGATGATGACGATGATGATGATGATGATGATGATGATGATGATGATGATGATGATGATGATGATGATGGTTTTGATGCAGTACGGTTGATATTGTTGTGAACATTGATGTAATTGAGTTTAATCTGGAAAGAAAAATATATAGAATTATGATAAGACCTTGAGCAATATGGTTTTGAACAGTATAGGATATTTTGGAACGAATTAACTACACTTTTCAAAGTATACCTGTATTAAATCTCCATTATCAAACTGTGAGAAAAGATAAAGAGAGAGAGAGGGGAAAGGGAAGAGAGAAGGAATAAATGCATAGTTTTAGTTAGATCAAAGGTTCATTTTATCAAAACAAAGATATAAAATAACTATTCTTTAACAATCAAAAGTTTGTGAAATTAAACTTTTTTGAAAAATACATATAAGCAGTTTTAATTTTTTTTCAACAAAAAAATACAGTTTTGATTTGATCAACAGTATATTCAACCAAAACAAATAAAACAACTACTTTTTTCCATCAAAAGGTTTTGTAATCAAAGTGAAATCAAACCTTTCTTCGCAAAAATAAGAAGATTGCATCAATTACGCAATTTCATGGATTCGCTATAAGACACACACACACACACACACACACACATATATATATATATATATATATATATATATATATATATATATATATATATATATATATATATCGAGAGAGAGATAAAGAGAGAGAGTAAGATAATATGCGTGAAAGACAGGGAGGGAGTAAGATAGCGAGTGAGAAAGAGAGAGAGTAAGATAGCAAGTGAGAGAGAGAGAGAGTAAGATAGCGAGTGAGAAAGAGAGAGAGTAAGATAGCAAGTGAGAGAGAGAGAGAGAGTAAGATAACGAGTGAGAAAGAGACAGGCAGAAATAAATAGAGAGAAAAAGATAGTTTGAGAGAAATAAAAGAGAGACAGAAAGGGTTCAACGAAAATACGTCAAGACGAAATCTTGGAAAAAAAAGATTAGGAAAGAAAAACCTGGGGAATAGATAAAGATAGACATAGAAACATCTTTGAGGTAGGGGGGGTGTTATTTGGAAACGCCCCCCGGGCCACCAATAGAGGAAGGTCCCCAAAAGGTTTATAAATAGTAGTTTACCAACTGCATCTCCACTGATTAAATGTTGAAGGGACCCCTGAAGGAAAATAGCTCCCCTGGGCCCCTTAAATCCCGTTAATCTCTTGCTACGTCTCTGGAAAGAACGATGGGAAAGAATGGGAAATAGATGAAAGAAAGAAAAAAGAACGTTTAAAAATATCATTAAGAAACATATTAACAAAAAAAAAACACAAGACTTACACAGGCAGATAGACAGACACAATCATGGACAGACAGACATACACACACTTACGCACACTTACTTACAGACAAATATACACTTACCTATGTAGAAAAGGTTCACGCACATACACTTACACAGGAACAGAGAGACGCACGCACACATCCATTGCAACTGGTGACGTCATTAATCGCCAGGAATCCCTTGTGGGTCGTTGACAGAGTCATCCATTGGCGTTGAAGCGTAGACCAAGATCAAAGCAGACTTTTACACCGAATGAACCCCACCAAAGGAACGAGGGTTGCGTCGGCAAAGATAAGACGGACCCAAACATAAGTAAAAGCTTTTTTCTTATTATCAAATTCATTTGACAACACGTGTGAATGTATAGAGGCACTGGCTTTTGTGTACTAAGTATTTTTTTCTTTTTCTATTAAACATCCGATGTTTACTTACAGGGGATGGATTGAAAAGACTCGAGATATCACCTACTCTCACTCTCTCTCTCTCCCTCTCTATCTCTCTCTCTCTCACACACACACCTTCACACACATACACAAAATGAAATAGAGTGAAATGGAGCGTATGGGTCCCGATGAAAGTGAAAAATATTACGATCAAAAACAAATAAAACAAAATTGATCGAGCTAGCTTGGTGTGAGGAAAAAAAGGAGAAAGAGCGCAAAATTTCATCAGAAAAAATTTATTTATTTTTCTCAGCCAACGAACTTTGAAGAGGGACATGCTCACTCATGCTTGTCTCTCCATACAATAACCTAAAACAAACAAACAAACAAACAAACAAACAAACAAACATTCAATAAATTTCGATGGCATTTTGTTGATGAGTCGGCCACAGGCTTCTGGTTGATTTTCTTTTCTTTATTCTCTTAGACCAATAATTACGAAACTCGGATCCGTGGACCCCTTGGAGTTCGACAAATGATGCTCAAGGGTCCGTAGCAGTGTCCCTTCTTAACCTGACATATCGAATTTCGGTACAGAGAAACATCATCATTCATTGCACAACTATCAAAAAACATAATTATTGCACACAAACCTTCACCATATATTAGGATTAAAACAAATGTAATCCATTTAGAATAGATATGATTTTTAAAGGTCAAAAATTGTTCATTATTGGTATGCGACTGGATAGTATTTATCCCGCATCATATTGATTAACAGAGACAATGTGGAAATCAAGTTTTATATAAAAACAAACAAACTGTTACCACATTGTCACTCTCAACCAACAGCATTGTTTATATTGTAGTTCATTGATTAAAGTCTGAAAACTAAATGCCGAAAATAGGGGTCGTCTCGGATATTTCCTTTATAGAAGGGGTCTTCGAGTTTTCAAAGTTTCGAAACCACTCTCTTTAATAGATTATTGTACGTGCATATACCGCTGGTTTATATGATAATCACTGTCACAGTCCTCAGAGATCATACCTGCCCTTGTAATCCTTCTGGGCTAATTTTCTTCATTCACTCCCCTTGTGGTCGATTGTATCTTCCCATAGTTTTCATTTGCTATTCTTCTGTGTCCTATCTACCTTAGCCTTTATATGATTGGTTCTTATATCATTGTTCTGGTTTGCTATTGAGAACAACTCGGTTTCACTTTTGGGATTTCCTCTGCGCAGCCATGCCGATGCCGATTCATCTGCCATTCCTTCCGTTTGTCTTCTGAAGTGCCAGTCCCCCAGAATACGCATTATATCCATAATGTTTGGTGCAAAAAGAGGGAGTATAGGAATATTTAGGCCTGTATACATCTAACGAGTTTTGCATTGTCTTCATTTGGTGAAGAGTACAAGGAAAAGTGTATGGTACCAAAAGTTAGGGATGTTTGGGGGAAACGTTATAGTCTGGGGTTGTATGATCTCTAATGGAATCGGTCAGCAGCCTTTCATCGATGGAATCATGAATGCTGAAAGTTACGTCAATATTTTGAAAGAAAACATGTTGCCGTCACTCAAACACTTGAGAAGGAGAGATGTGTTCCAACACGACAATGATCGAAAACGCTCCGCTAAAACAACAACAACAACAACAACAACAACAACAACAACAACAGAGAATATGATTTAGCCAAAAAAAAAAAGACGGAACTGTTTGATTGAACGAGTATATCACGTGGTCAGATTTAATTCGGATTCAGCACTCGTGGAATGTACTGAAATGAAAAGTAGATGAACAATGTCTATTGAACAAGACAGATTTTAAAGAGTGCGTACTGTTGGAGTGAAAAAAACAAAAACATTCCAGTAGTTGTGAGAACAATTTTAGTGAAGTCTACCTCGTCAATACTGCAAGAAAAAATAAAGGCTGTCACAACAGATATTGATATTGAATACACTTTTTTTTTCATGGAGATGTACTCATTTTGGGACGGCAGCGTATTCATATTTATGGCAACAGGGTTTAAATGCTGTAGAGTTTAGTCATAAATATTGATAATATCCGTTTTAATGTGATGTTCCATTGAACTAATAAAATCATGCTGATGTTTGCATCAGGAAAAAAGTAGCTTTTTATTCTAAAAAAGAAATGGTTGGGGTGTACTCATTTATGAGCGACGCCGTATCTTTCAAGCGAAAACAAGCATCAAAAATAAAGCTATTAAAATTAAGCCTAGTCTGGTAGATGGCTACAATAGAGCACTCTCTAGTGAGGATCGAACTTACTAGCAATGGCTTGCAAGACTAACCATTGCTCTACAGCAAGCATCTCGTATTTTCCATTCAATTGAAGTGGCACAAAAAAAACATTTTACGAAATTTTGATCGAGGTAATAAAAGTCTGCCAATTTTAGTCACACATAGACACATACCCAAAGGTGTACGAGTCAAGTGGGAAGGGAGAGCAAACGTCCTTTCGAATTCGAGCAAAACTGTTGGCAATTGATATTTATGCAAGAAAGACAGAAAACAATATCTAATCACCGCTACCCACAACAGACCGATTCAATCACTGTTGTTGGGTTTAATTTATTCGTGTGTTCTGACATTTATACCTATCTGTATATCTGGACTGTGCTCAGCCCTAACCGTTCAAAGTAGAAACTTGAAATTCTTTACACACAATGAGTATGGAAAATCTTCTTTTACACAGACACACCCCAAACAGGTTTTTTTTTGGAAGTTTAAATTGCAATTAATGTTTATGACGAATTCGTCCCTTACTTTAAGCCAATCTTTTAAAAAATCATAAATTCATGGTTCAAATCATACTGGTAGGATTTCCACCAAATTGAATTTAGATCACCGCCATCGCTGCTTAATTTGCGCGGTAAAAAAGCAGCACATACGGGTGGTAATGATTCATAATTTCCCTTGGAATGTTAATTTCTTTCAATTTGCATGTATTATGTTTTGCACGAACTGTTTATTGTTGATTGATAAAAGGACTTTTTAATAAAAATTGGTACTGGTGATTTTATCTGTGTAGAATTTCAGGCAAATCAACCCTTCTCTCCCTTTTAACCAAAAAATTCCTGTACCCCCGTGCATATACACACACTCATGTAAACACAGCGCACACATACAAAGCACAAAGATAGGACATAAAGCATGCACACACATACACGTGCACACACGAACACACACACAGCAATCATAACATACACAAAGCATGAACAAGCACATATATATACGCACAGCATACACATACATACACATACTGCATACACTGGCAAACTCACAGCATGCACACGTACACGCAGCTCAGACACGCACATACATACAACACTCACGGGCATAGATACTGCACACGCACAGCTCACAGTGCTTACACGAAGATTCACATACTTCGCACACAAAAAAAAAACAAGCAAATGAATTTTCAAACAAATAATCAAAATTAAAAATAAAGGAAGAATAATAAATTTTTCAAAAAGCAAAAATGAAAATGAAGGATATTTCCGTTTTCCAGAAATTCAGGATTAAAACAACATGAAAATCAGATGGAAATCGGCGTCAGGCAGACGACCGGAAGTTTATAGTCATTTACTACACAATGTTTGAACGCCATATTGGGGCCGATGATTTCCGTAAGGCTGACTGACGATCCGGTGCAAGAAGAAAAAGAAGAAGAAAAAGAAGAAAAAATAGAAGAAGAAGAAGAAGAAGAAGAAGAAGAAGAAGAAGAAGAAGAAAGGATAAGAAGAAATAAATGAAAAATAAGATAAAACGAAGAATAAGGGGGAAAGAAGAAGAAAAAGAAGAAAAGAAGAGGAGAAAGGAAAAATAGATAAAAATAAAATAATGATAATAATGATAATAATAATAATAATAATAATAATAAGAAGAAGAAGAAGAAGAAGAAAAATTTTGACTAGTATTTCCTTCATATTAATTTTAATTGCTCATCGCAACTTCTCATGCCGTCAGTCTACTGCTGTTTGTGAACAGTGCTGATCTGACGGTCTGAGAAATTGCGATGAAAAGTAACTAATATTAAGATGAAAGAAATACTAGTCAAAAATCACTGATGGTTGACAATGCTTAATCTAAAAAATCAAGATGAATTTACTACCTATAATGCCACTGTTGTACGTAAAAACAATAACAAATATGGTGCCGAACGATCAGCGAAAAGGAATAGTTAGTCTGTATGGTTAGACTTAATTTTCTATCAGCTGTGATAACCCTTGTAGCTCAAGCAGTAGAGTAGCAGGTACGAATAACCCAGGTTCCCGATGCAAATGGGAATACAAGTTCTAGTCTCGCCCATAACTGACCCTTTATTTCTGCACTATATACCAATGGACGTAGACCCGATAGAAAAACAAACTAAAATCAGAATTTACGAAACACAAGTCAAACATTTATAAAATGCTAATCTTATAATCAGGTTTAACACTAAATTCATTGTCAGGTTGACATCTAAATCAGAGTGAAAAAAAAAACATAAATGAAAATTTAATTTTATTAAAGAAAAAAACATCTAAACAGCAATATCTAGCATCTAGCTGTAACACAAAACATCTGAATCAAGATTGAAACATCTAAAAATATTTGAACAATGGATTTCAATTCATCATCATCATCATCATCGGTCTTTTAACGTCCGTCGTTGGACATAGACCTTCCCCAGGATTCGCCACTATTTTCTATCATGTTCGTCGTGGAGCCAGTACTTTCTGAAAATGTCTAGCTCATCTCCCCATCTAATATTCTTTTGGCCTTGCGCATGCGATCTCGGAGGATCCATGTCGTGAGTCACGATGTCCATCGGTTATCTGCCATTCTTGCAACATGGCCAGCCCACCGCCATTTGAGATTTTTAATGGATTCTATGATGTCCCAAACTCTTGTCTTTTCCCGGATGTACTGTGCTATCTTGTGGGTCTCTCCATGTGAGGCCCAGCATAATTCTTTCATGTGCACGTTGCATAGTCCTCAATTTGCGGATCTGTCTCTTGGTTAAGTTCCATGTTTTAGCTCCATAAGTGACTATTGGGAGGATACATTGGTTATACACCCTTCTTTTTATGATTAATGGGATCTTTTTTATTTTTGAAGGTTTGGCTAGCTCTGCCAAAGGCTTGCCATCCTAGGGTGATTCTTCACTTGTACAAGGATTTCAGTTACTTCTCTTTTATTACTATCCCCCTACCCCCACTCAGTCGTTTGTTTTATTTGGTACGGAATTCGACGCTATTACTATCCTGTTGTAGTATGGGGAGGAGCAACGATCTCCCATATGATTGAAAACGGTGTTAGAGGTGGGTCACAGCCCTGATCCACCCTGATAGCACCGAGAAAGTATTTTCAGTGTTGTAGGACTGACTCAGTGAGAACAAATATGGATGTGTCATGAATAAGTGCTGATTTATTTTCTTTCAAGTCAGGGTTCAATCCGTACACAAATTCGACCAATATATTTAGCGTTGATCTCTTGTTAAAACACGGTGGTGCTTTATTTGTTTCCAAGTTTGAATGATCCAACCTGAAAACAAGCATTAAATACTTTATACATCGGCGACCTGCCGGCTTGATTCGGTGCAGGGCAACATTTTTTGTGGCCAGTTGTCAATCTAGGCGCATATTTAAAATCTTATGTAATTTTTCTGTGAGAGTCAATTTCATAATTAACTTTGTCAAGTTACTATTTGGGGGACTTGGCGTATCAATAATATTTTATCTCTAATTCGTATGTTTGTTTAAAATATAAATCAGGAACGCTTTCCGTAATATGATCTAGATTTTTTTAGTGATTGTGCATGAAAATAAAAAAAATGTCTCGAGTCTTACGTGTCCTGCTTGATCAAAAATATTATCCATGCTTTTAATAAATATCAATAAGGCAGTCTGTCTTCCTGTCATTCCTATAACAGTGTTTGGTTTGGAACGAAACAGAACGGTGTGTGTGTGTGTGTGTGTGTGTGTGTGTGTGAGTGTGCAACAAGACTCCATGCTCCATAGGCGTTCGCTGTCACTTTTTCAGGGGTGGGGGACAACAGGATATATTCCCAGTGTTGGGGGCGAAGGGATTCCTTCGAGATACGTCTTAGCCGCGACCCTGTTATTAGCAAAGAACAATACCATCTTTTTATATGGGTACATAGAGTTGGAGTTTTTGAAAGCAAAAGAGATCACCATTATCCTTCATTGACTATAAGATTCCAACTTTCAAACCACCTCACCCTAAGTGAGAATGGCTGATCTGGGAAGGAGGGGCAAAGGTCCCGTTTGCCCCAGGATGCCCGTGCCATAAATGCCTTTCATTAGTGTGGTCCTAATCACGTCGCCGGTTGAATCCTACCCGCGAGCCGTAGGTTGTTCACTCCTGATATAGATATAAAATTTGAATGCCAATAGCATCTTTTCTAACTGTGCTCACATGTTTAATATTCGTACATCTGACCGTTCGCTAGTCATCCGTTCATAACCTTTCAATAAATATTGTGATATGATATCATCCCCTTAAGGCTATTATTTTTCCCTTTTGGAATTCTAGCGGTATCATATCTTGACTTCTGTTTTCCTTTTACCCCAGGGACCAACCCAAACTTCTAGAGGTGCTCCTCGACCGTATCTCAGCTTGACCCCTAAATGTACTCTTCTTCTGCTTCCAGCCAAATGTCGTTCATGCGCGTACGAGATTGTGTGCCAAAATGTCCGACATTTTGTCTTCTAGAGTAAGTCAAGTTTTGACAGTCGAGAACATCCATCGTTATTTTTCATTGTGATTGATGTTTTCTTGTTCGGACAGAATGACTGTTGTAATCTGAGAACATACTTGGATGACTGGGGTGTAAAATGTTTTTTTCATGACCCTCGCACCCCATTCTCTCTCTCTCTCTCTGTAACCTTTTTCTCCTCTTTGCTCTTTCTTTCTTTCCTTTGTTCTATCTTCCTTTCCTTCGTTCTTTCTTCCTTTCTTAGCTGTTCTGTTTTCTCAGTCTCTTTTTCTTTCTTTTTTAATTTCACTTGCCCCAACCTTTTTTGCAATCTTTTTTTCTTTCTTTATTTCCCTTTCCCTCGCTTCAGGATTTCCTTTCTTTCTTTCTTTCTTTCTCTCTTTCTTTCTTTCTTTCTTTCTTTCTTTCTTTCTTTCTTTCTTTCTTGTCTCAACGTTTTCTTTCTTTATTAATAAAACTCTTCTGACGAATGCGTTAAGTTTATTTACACATGTATTCGATTGTATGTGTGTCTTGCCAACTCATGATTCCAGTGAATGTCTAGAGACTTAATTCTCCATGAGTTTGCATATAGACAATTGATGAAATCCCAAAGCAGTAGTTCCGGCTGCACGGACCTACATTTAGTTGACACGAAAGTAATAAGATAATAGTTTCCTTTTAATATGTCATTAAAGAAAGCCAACTGCGTTATAAACGAGCCACGATAACTTGGGTTGCCAAATTTGCTATTTTGGAGCAAAATCTTTTTGGGAGCAAAATGTATTTTGGAGCTAGAACTAATTCTTCTATAGCTAGATAACACTATTTTGTGGCTAAATTAATATTCAGATGTCCACCATCCATTTTCATTAAATCACAAACTGCACTATTACGAAGCTCGTTATAACGGGAGAGGTCTGTATGTTATTTCTGTTGAAATGGGTGAAAGGATAGAGAAGATGAAGCCCTTCAGCCCCGTAAGACAATCCATCAAGGAGGAGGCTAACCAGACAAAAAAGGGGGAAATATCTATAGTTTGACAGCCGCATTGGCCATCTTAGCCCGCTGAGCCACTGAAGCAAAGCACCACGCTTGAAGAGTTGACTTGGTCTGCAAGAGCTAATCTCCATTTCAGAAATCAACCAGCGCAGTCAAGAGGAGTGCCCTCCCTTTGTTCTCACCAACAAGAAATGGGCCAACAACGTGTGTGTGTGTGTATGTGTGTATGTGTATGTGTGTGTGTGTATGTGTGTATGTGTGTGTGTATGTGTGCGTGCGTGTGTGTGTGCGTGTGTGTATGTGTGTGTGTGTATGTGTGTGTGTGTATGTGTGTGTGTGTGTGTGTGTGGGGGAACAGAACAGCCTCTTTCTGATTTCCCCCCTTAAAAAAAGCCCAAACTGATAGGTAGGTTATTCTTTCAGATGAGAAAATTGTGAAGTCTGAAAAAAGACGTACGTAAGTTAGGATAGCGCTCGGAAAAAAAAAGTCTGATTGGTAACTCAAGAGACACCGTCATACGACCAGTGGTTTTTGGCAGTACGTCGCGTTTGGGGAGATAAATTGAAAAAAAAATGAAAAAAGGGGTGATAAATGAAAAAATCACTTGTCTCGCCTTTTGTTGGGCAGTGATCACTAAAGAGTCAAAATTTTCAAAAAACAAAAACATGTGTGAATACTACTAGACACAAACTATGGGACCAATTTACCATAAAGTTGCATTGAACCTGAAAACCTATGGAGAGGATGGATTAAGAAATAACGATCACTTTTTTCCAGACATAATAAGGAGTAAATGCTTAAATTTTCATCCTCCTAGCCCCATTGGTGCGGTTTGTTTGCATGATTCATACCTGCATAGTCAGCCAGACAATGAGACCAATTGGTCCCAGCCAGCTAGACCAACTTAA
The DNA here is from genome assembly GCA_963457665.1 of Thysanoteuthis rhombus. Classification (NCBI taxonomy): domain Eukaryota; kingdom Metazoa; phylum Mollusca; class Cephalopoda; order Oegopsida; family Thysanoteuthidae; genus Thysanoteuthis; species Thysanoteuthis major. The sequence goes on along the minus strand of OY735238.1, from coordinate 703,642 downwards.
AAACTGAAGAAACTAATGTTGACAGTTTGGCTGGCAGTTTTGTTTGGTGGTTTCTAATAAGAAAAAAAATAAAAGGAAATAAATGAAGGAAAAAAGGGAGAGGGAGGAAGGAAAGAGGAAGAGAAAAAGAAAAAGAAAAACGAATGATGAGAAAGAAAGGCAGTGAAGAAAAATGAAATGGAAGAAAAGAAAAGAAGAGAAAGAAAGAAAAGGATTGAAAAAAAGAACGAAAGGAAAATATGTAAAAAGTAAATAAATAAGGAAAGAAAGAAAAAAGAAAGAATAAGAGGAATGAAAGAAAGAAGAAAAGAAAGCAAAGAATAAAGAAGAAACGAAAAGAAAGAGGTAAATTTAGCAAAAGATCATGTTGTGAATTGAACCACAACTGAACACGTATTTAGGGGGTTAATTTTCAAAAAACAAAGAAATAGTTGTTTTTCCTAGACATAAAACGGTATAAATGTTTATCATTTAGGCCTCTACTTCCATTGGTGTGGCCTGTACATGCGATGCACATATATATATATATAGAGAGAGAGATTGTGTCAGACAGCTGTTTCGATGTATTACATCTCTTCAGTGTGGCAATAAACTTTCCATTATCCCATCCAAGACCGCGAGTCAGGATTGAAATCTTCACTTTGGACCCGGAGGCCGATGTCCTACTACTGGACTACGGAACTGGATGGTCAGTAAGGCAGAATTTAGGCGATATATTTATTTACACAGAAATTCCTCATCCACCAGAGTGATCTCCAGCCAACCAGCCAGATCTGCTAACAAACAGAAGAAGCTCGCTATCACAGCCAATAATTGAACAACCGTAGCGTCAAAATTCATGTTAAGAAATCTCTATTAAATCCCCAAAAGAAGAAGAAATCATGCAGAGAATCGCTCTAGGATAGCAAAACTTCGGCAGAACAAGCTCAACCTTCAAGAACAAAGAGCCCCATTATTCCTAAAAATAAGGGTATACAACCAAAGCACCACCTCCCGATAGTCACCTATGGAGCTGAAATATGGAACTTAACCAAGATACTAACCCTCAAACTGAGAATCACGCAACGTGCACACGAGAGAATCAAGCTCAACCTCACAAGGAGAGATCAGGGAAAAAGAACAATATATTAGAAAAAAAACAGGAGTCCAAAACATCATTGAATCCATTAGAAAACTCAAATGGCAATGGGCTGGTCATGAAAGAGACCCCCGAAAGGTTAAAAAATGCTGTCTTTCGGAAAAGTTGAAAAAAAAAAATTTTTTTAGAAGGGGTTTAGTTGAGAACAGACACCAATTTTCAAGTCCGTAGACAAAACTGTTCGGCCAGGAGCGCTAGAATGCACAAACAAACACTCAAGCATAGACGTACGCACACAAAGAAAAGGATCAGAGCCCTTCGATATCTTTGATGATAACAGTTGTTCAACTTATACAGACAGTTCAGGTGACAGGTTTGGTTGACGGTTTCTAATGAAGCGAATTAAAAAAAAAAAAACAAAACTACGAGAATAAAAAATTGAAAGTGAGAAGGAAAGAATAAATTACTGAAAAGAAAATTCTGAGGCATCATCATCATCACCATCATCATCATCATTGATCTTTTAACGTCCGTCGTTGGACATGGACCTTCCCCAGGATCCACCACATTTCTCCATCATGGGCCTCGTGGAGCCAATATTTTCTGAGTTTGTCGAGTTCATCTCTCCATCTTGTATTCTGTCGGCCTCGGTTTTGCATGTGGGATCCATGTTGTGAGTTGTGATGTCCATCAGTTGTCTGCTCTTGCCACATGACCTGCCCATTGCCATTTAAGTTTTTTAGTAGATTCTATGATGTCTCAGACTCCCGTTTTCTTCCTGATATATTGTGCTGTCTTGTGATCTTTCCATGTGAGGATGAGCATCCCATTTATACACTCTCCCACCAGAGCGAAATGCAAATAAGGTCAAGGGTTTACGTGGGGAAAAATGGAGCAACCCATCAAAAATAGCCCCAGCCGACGCCACTTTGGTTGGTAAGTCACAAATTCGTCAGGACGAGCCCAACTTGTCCCTCTTAGTGCAATGGAACAGTGCCGCCCGGGGCGAATTGCTTCCCCGCAGCTGGGCCAAGTAATAGTGGCAGAACCCAAAGACGAGTCCAAAGGTTCCCAATGCACTTAGTAACGCGCAGCCTCATCGGCCCAGGCGATGTTTGGCATGGTTTCCTCATGTGCACGTCTGTCTCTTGGTTAGGTTCCATGTTTCAGCTCCATAAGTGACAATCGGCAGGATGCTTATATAGAAAAATGCTAACGTGAAACGACGAAGAGAAGAAACATGAAAACATAGGGACGAAAACAAGAGATGTGCAAACAGGTCTGGTTAGTCACTCTATAAGAAGCGTCACGTGGCGAACGTCTTTCGTCAGAAGGCCGAGTTGGAGGTGATTAATTGAAAAATTGGAATAATGGGTCATGAATGAATGAATGAAAGAATAAGGTACTTCTCTCGCCTTCCGTCAGGCAGGTATCAATGAAAAGTCTGAATAAAAAAAAAACAAAAAAAAAACAACAAATATTCGTGAATGTTGTCGGACACAAACTAAGGGGCTAATTTAGCATAGGCATGAATTGCAAATTGAATCCCCAACCGAGGGCTTCATAAATGATATGGATGAAGGACTGGAAAAATGAGCTGCAAAGGAAAAAAATTATGAACGAATGAATGAAAGAAAGAAAGAATGGACGAATGAAGGGAAAGCGAATGAACGGATAAAAAAGACAAAGAATGAACGAATGGAGGAGAGAAAGGATGAAGGAATGAAAGAAAGAAAGAACGAACAAATGAAGGAAAGTAAGAATGAACAAATGAAGGGAAAAGAGAATGTAAGAATGAAGGAAAAATCAACAAATGAAGGAGAGTAAGAATGAACGAATGAAGGGAAGAAAGAATTAAAAAATGAAGGCGATACGGAATGAACAAATGAAGACTCAAAGAATGAATAAATGGAAGAAAGAAAGAATGATCGAATGAAAGGAAAAAAGACCGAACCAATGAAGGAGAGAAAAAAAATGAAAAAATGAAAGAAAGAAAAAATGAACGAATGAAGGGAAGAAAAATCAAATGAATGAAAGGAAGAAAGAATGAACGAATGAAAGAAGGAAAGAATAAACAAATGAAAGAAAGAAAAAATGGTCGAATGAAAAAAAAGAAGAACCGAATGCACGAAAGAATGGATAAACAAATGAAAAAAAAAAAAAAAAAAAAAAAAACAAATAGAGGACAGAAAGAATGAATAAATGAAGGAAAGAAAGATAGGACGAATGAAGGAATGGAAGAATGAACAAGTGAAAGAAAAAATGAATGAAGGAATGGAGGAAAGAAAGAAAGCATCAACGAATGAAGGCAAGGAGAAATTAACGGAAGTAGGAAAGAAAGGTTAATGAAGGAAAAAAAGAATGAAACGAATGAAAGAAAGAAAAAATAAAGCCAGACCCATTTGAAAACAGAATTATCCTATGTTGATGGTTTTGGTGACAGCTTTGGTTGACGGTTTCTAAAAAATAATCTTTCATGCTAGAAGGAGAAAATGTAAATAGAAAGGAAGGGGAAAAAAGGAAAAGACAAGAATAAGACCAAATGAAAAGGAAAGAGGGAGGATATGAATTATGGGAAGAATAAGCATAAGTCCACATTCATCACTTTGACGCGCTTCATAATGGAAGAAGCAATAGATTTCTTTCTCTCCAATTCTTTCCTTCATCATCCTATCTTTTTCTCGTTTATTCTGCTCTTCCCCAAATCTTGGGGTCAAATCCTAGAGGTCAAATGCAAATTGTCGTCTTTAGTGTCCTTTGGAAATTTGCCTTCTTTGGACTCCATTTCCATCACACAGTAAAAGGAGATGGAGTCTCTTTCAGATCTCATTCAGTTATTACAGTGGTTGGAAAAGCATTTGATTGAATCAATTAAGTGCTTCAACAAAACAGGTAAGGATTCAAGGTGTGTGTGTGGGGGGGGGGGCCCATCGACCACTTCCCCAGTCGCTCTCAATCAAGAATTAAACGACTTCTAAACCAGAAAAGTGTTACAAGATCTCAACTACATCAGGAAGCTTACACTTAACAACGTACAAGACACAGAAGAGATGAGATTCATCGCCAACGACCGGAAAAGAGAAGTCTACAACCCATACATCCTACCGAAAGCCACCCACGGAGCTGAAACATGGAACCAATCCAAAAGATAGAATTCTAAACTGAGAACCACGCAACGGATACAGGAAATAAATAATGCAAGATACTACGTAGAAAGATCACAAGACAGCAAAGAATATTGGAGGAAGAACGGAAGTCAGAAATATCAAAGAATCCACAAGAAAACTCAAATGTATATGTTGCAAGAATGTCGAACAGCCGCTGGACATCACTACTCACACCATGGATCCCCCAGAGATCATATGCGAAAATGCAGCCGACAAAATATGAGATGGCATGACGATTTAGACAAGTTCGGGCATAATGGAGTGATTTGGTGAATCTTGGAGAAGGCCAATGTCCTACGACGGACGCTAAAAGACGATGGTGATGAGGGCTGGCGAGGCGGAATTAGGGGTGAAAATGGGGTTTGGGGACACAGATGTACACCTACTTCTCAACTTTCAGATTTTTTGTATGCTTAGTAGAAATTACAGTATACCTAGTTTCCAAAACCTATCCTTACTGTATACTTAATTACCCAAACCCATTTTCATCATGGAGTGGAATCATCAGACGGTGGAGTGGCGACATGGTACCATTGATAAAATGATAACATTACAATAAAACAAGACTGGTTGCTTCAGGGTCAAACTCCACGCCCACTTCTATTCCGACTGAAGATGATTACTGCATCCTTTCTATTGTATGCTCAATAAATGAAATAGTAAAATATATATTCAGGGTTGAGCACTCTTTAAGTGAGGTAACCCATCCATTGTAAGCTTATGCAAAGCTCTTCTATAGGAATAGAGCACTCTAATGGATGGGGAATTTATGTGTAAATAAATATATCACTTAAATTCAGCCTTACTGACCGTCCAGCTCCGTAGCTCAGAGGTAGGATATCAGTCTCCGGATCTGAAGCGAAGGTTCCAATGTCTATAGCCACACTGAAGAGATGTAATACATCAAAACAGATGTCTGTGGATGATACAATAATATATATATATATATATATATATATATATATATATATATATATATACATATATATATATATATAAGAAAAGGACATATTTGGTCCGACATTGTAAATTCATTTGAAATGATCTCCCATCGTTACACGGTTATCATATCGCTCAATTTAAACAACGTAAATAGAATAAACAATTAAAGGAAATGGGGCTGCTGCAGGAATCGAACCTGCCAACGATAGTGAGGCTGCTTCAACGTAGCAGTGCTCTTCAATTGTTCATTCTATATACGTTGTCTAAATTGAGTGATATATTAACTGTGTAACGACGGGAGATCATTTCCGATAAGTTTCTACATAATATAACGCAATTTATAATTCATATATATCAGTATATATGTATTCATTTATTAGGCTGAATTGGAGAGAAAGAACGCCAAATGCACAACAAACACGTTTGTTCAAGCACGTGCAGCTAAAGTGATGCAGTTTTCATCGTGCAAAAGGCCAAAGTAACAGTAGCGAACACACTTAGATAAAAAATTTGTGCACTGTTTTGAGAGTCTTTTTAACAACCCCCCATATATTTATATACGTTGGTATTGTGGATATTAAGTGATCCGATAGAATGTAGATGAAAATGGCAATTGGAAGGTGAAGAGAAAAACTCAAGGGATAGGTGTTACATCTCAACATTTTCTATTATTATTCTGTGGTAGTGAATCGATACATTTTGACATCTTATCATTTTTTTCAGAAAAAAATATTCCAGAGGTTCACAGAAGAAAATATGCTGTTTACATGTTCGATGCTGGAGAGGAGAATGTGAATATTTCTGTGCAATTACATATACAAACACCTCTCCTCCTGCTCCCACTAAACAACCAACCAGAGAACAACTTTCAGTGAAAGAAAATAATGCATTATCATGTAGGCATGTTTCGATGCATTTTGAGAGGTGTCAGCCATCTTTTTCTGACAAAAACTTGCAGCGGTGCAGAAAAGATCAAAACTATGTGCTATTCGATTGTAGAAGTTGAGGTTGTTTTATAGGAGCAGGAGTTGTTTGTATTTGTGTGTGTGTAAATATATATATATACATATATATATATATATATATGTGTGTGTGTGTGTGTGTGTGTGTGTGTATATATATATTCTGTATTGTGTGAAGTTTGGAAAATGTTGTTATGAACCAACGAAAGGGATCAAGCCTGTCTTTGTGACATTAAAGATCTTTTTACTCATTTTTTTTCCACTTTGTCAAAATTACCATCCATGTACAATATACATTAAATGTCAAATGACATAAGCTATATATTAAAACTAGAGCTAAAAGGGAGGTGGTGTTTGATCAACGCTGTAGGGTGCCATGTTAGTATAACTGCTTTGTTTTTAAAATCCCTGAAACGTTTACATGGTAAACGACTGATGACCCCAACAAGAGAAGATTAGAAGTAGTACCATAATAACAAAGTATGCGTAAAAAAAATATTTGGAAAAAAAAAACAAGAATATCTGTTAAATACATTAATAAATATTTGGAAATAAATGACTCTGGTGACATGAAATTTATTTGGAAAGTTTTTCGAACGCGTTTAATGTTTGAAGTTGTTAAGCTTTCTAGACTATATATATATATATATATATATATATATATATATATATATATATATATATATATATATATATATATATATATACACACATCTTAAGATAAGATTAACAATGAAAGGGATTATGATATGATGAACAAAAAAAAAAAGAGGAAGGAATTCTTTCTTATCTCATGATTAATGGTCATATAGAGCGATAAGAAGTGAAATAAAAAAGAAAAAAAAATGTGATCAGCGTCTTTTTACAGTATGCCCTGTTGGGGGTGATTTAAAAATTGAAAAAATAGATTATCAATGAATTAATTACTTTTCTCATCTTTTGTTGGGTAGTGATCACTTAAGAAGTTTGAATTTAAAAAAATGTTTGAATAATCCTAGATACGAACTAAAAAACCAATTTAGTGTAAAGATGCATTGTAAAATAAATCCTCAACTGAAAACCCGAAGAATAAAGCACTGGGAAATTGAACATTGAAAGGAATAAAGAGTGAATGAATGAAGAAAAGAACGAATGAACGATTGAAGGAAAGAAAGAATGAAGGAAGGGGAGAAAGAAAGAATGAACGAATGGAAGAGAGAAAGAATGAACAAATAAAAGAATGAAGGAAAGAAAGAATGAACGAATGAAGTAAAGAAAGAATGAAGAGGTGATGAGAGAAAGAATGAGTGAATGAAGGAAATGGAAAATGGAGAGGTGAATGAGAGAGAGAATGAACGAATGAAATAAAGAAAGAATGGACAAACAAGGAAATGAAAAATGAAAAAGTGAATGAGAGAGAAGATGGACGGATGAAGGAAAGAAAGAATGAAAGAGTGAATGGAAGAAAGAAGGAATAATTGAAAGAAAACTAAATGAAAAATGGATGAGAGAAAGATTGAACGATGGAGGGAAGAAAAGAATGAACGAATGAAAGAAAGAATGAGTGACGGAGTCCAATAAAAAAACTAGATTGCAAGATACTAAAACAAAAACAAAAAAAAATACTATCATTGGTACACAGTTGTTACAATTTCTCACGGAAAGGGGGTTCCTGGCTTTTGACCCTTGGGTCAAAGTTGTGATCCCCGTTGGGACGGGTGGGTATATTGGAACACGTGATTGGTTGGGTGTTGGTCGGATATTGTTATCACTGGATCGATGTGAAGGAATAGAAGATAGGGAAATAGATTACATCATTTGGCATGAAGGATCTATGACCCTGTCAGGGTGAAAGATTTGATTCACCGTGCTAGGGAGAAGGGACGGAAAAGATGATGGGGAGGGAAGGTTGAGAGGATAGGTTGGGGAGGAAGGAGACGACGGTTGAAGGGTAATGAAGGAAGGGAAGGAAGGATATAGGAAGAGGGGAAGGAGGAGTGAAAGGTTGAGAAATATTGTTAGGGAAAGAAGGGGAAGATTAAGAGAGAGGGTTGGGGAGCTAGGGGAGAATGGTTGGGGTGTAAGGAAGAAAAGGAAGAAAATAGGGGAGAAAAGAGTTTGGGTAAGTGGGGGAATATGATTAAAAAGGAAGATCGTAAGACAAACAGTTTGAGAGAGAAGGACGTAAGGATTTGGGAAGGAAAGAGAGAAAGAAAAAGGCAGAAGGTTGGAAGGAATGAAGAAAATTGAAGGAAGGAAAGGAGGTTGAAGAATGGTCAAGAGAAAGAAGGAAGTTTGTGAACGAAAGAGAGAATGAGCAGGAAGGAAAGTAGGATTGGAAGTAAGAAAGATTTAAAAGGGATGAAAAGAGGGAAGGAAGGAAGGAAGGAAGTTTAAAAAGAAGGAAAATTGGGAAGGAACGAAGGAAGGAAGGAAGGAAGGAGAGAAATTATATCATAGTTGAATGATGACTACATTTACTGTGATGTCAACTTCTGACACTTTCGTTCGACTGAAAGCCCGGGTGAGTTTATGGTCAGCAACCGAATGACGTCGGGGTTGATTGATTTGTTGAATCAAATCGAAGTCGTTGTGAGTGACACATAGTTGAAAACAGGTGTTACGGGTCAAATAACCAGAAGTTGTTTGTTACAACATCAATGTCCACAAGAAACAAGTGCTGTCCAAACCACAACAGGAACAGTCATTACAAATTTTGCCGCATATACAATAACTACAGGCTAAATAAAATAAAAGCCTGGCTGCTGCCAGATCAAACTCCAACTTCTATCCTCACTGAAAATGATTACTGCAACTTTTGTACTGTATACAGAATGAATGAAATATTATAAAAATGTATTTCTTGTACGACTGTATTTATCTATTAGAACGGAATAAGCCCTTGTGTGTCTGTAAAATAAATTTCGTTACTTTGGCTCAGTCGGTAAGAGAACCAGCAACTACTCACTTGGTTGTATTGATGCATTCATTTATTAGACTGGAGCCCTTGCATGTTTCTTACGTAAATTTTGATTGATATGAAAGACTTGTCAATTTAGCTCAGTCAGTAAGAGAAATGACTTTCAATCTATTGGTTATGACTTTAAACCGTAGGGGAATGTTGATTTTTTCCTCCATAAATTGGCGAGGATTATTGTTGTTGTTGTTGTTCTTGTAGAAAACCAAGGTCAAGTTTGACAAAAATATGTATATATAACAGAATGAGGGAATGAGAATTAAGAAGGAGAAGGAAGGAAGGGGTAGAATTGAATCCTGGAAGACCTTAGCGAACATGGAATATTGCTTAGATATTGGTACCTATATGCTGTTAAACTCTACCCTTGTTTACATTTTACATTTAGTTTCAACAAACTCATATGTTCGTTTTTTTTACCCAATAAACTTTCCATCGCTGATCCGTGTCTATTGATTTGACTTCCTTTTAGAAAAAGCAACGTACCCTCTTTTCTATTTACACGTGGTCTTCCATGGCCGATTTTGTTATTTCGTTTCATATAGTGGTTGTACAATATTCTTTAATTCTCACCTTTATGGATCGGCTGTTTCCCTCTTGCATTCTCTATAGAAAAAAAAAATAGAAAAATGAATAGAAAAGGAGAAGGAAGACCAGGAAGAAAAAAAGAATGAAAATGGCTGAAAAACATTTTTAACAAAGGAAAAAAGGGGCTATCAAAAGAGACCGCAGAACAATGAGGGGTCATGAATAATGTTCCCTTCTCCACTTTAGTAGTCCGAAGACGCATAAATCTTATGTTGTGCAAATATTTTTCCGGCGAAAAACGTATGCAAGCACTGAATGCTTATGCAAATGGAAACGCGACATTGTTTCAAGATAATTTTGACACAACCTATATTTCATGGCTAATAAAACTGTACTGACATTTTTTGATTTATTGCAAGTATGATTTCATTCTACAAAGTGACATATTTAGTCAAGATTTTACATTTTGGATTACTTTGTTCATTTTGTTGTTCCTTGAAATATAATATTAATGAGTATTTATTTCATCGGAGGCAATGTTGAAATGAATTAGCGATAACTCCTATCACAAAAGTGGTATTTGAAAAACTGACTACAAAGTCAACAGAAACAAATCATTTTCAATAAGTGTAATATATTATCGTTATAAGTATAAGTAGGTTACCCTCATTGTCAAATACACTGAGTACATGAAATACATATGCATACACATGGCATTTTATATACGTACGTAACAGAGATTTGCATGGCAGTAAATTTGGACAATAGCACATCAAATTTCATAGATGTGGGTAATAGAGATTTGCATTGCAGTGAGATTAGAGAATAACCCTCTATACACATTGCATTTTATAGACGTGGATAATGGAGATTTGCATTGTAGTGAGCTTTGAAAATAGCCTTCTATACATATTGCATTTATTATGCAGAAGTTACAGAGATTAGCATCGCAGTGTGCTCGGAGAATAGGATATTCTATTCACTACATCAGTTACGCGAATGAAATTCTATTTAATTCTGTCAGTTGCGCCCCTAATTGAGTCAGGAGACATCTACACAATGATAACTATTATATGAGTACATTATCAATTGCTACTTTATTTTCGGAAACTAAACTTTTTGTGCGCATACTGAATTTCTTTATGTGCTGGTTGTAAAACGAGTGTCTTTCCGCACACGAGCACAGCTTGAAGGAAACTGTGGATATGCGATTATTTAACGAAGCATATGAGAGAAATGAAACACGTCTAAGCGAATAAAAAAAGGAAGTTGAAAAAAGAAAGAGAGAAAGAAAGAAGTTCTGGATGAAAGATAAAATACCGCAAAAAGAATTCGGAAAAATTAATTATTTTCTGATCGGGAATTGCATGTTGCGATAAAGCATTTTAGCTGTAAATTATTGCCTCCCTTGATTTACTGGCGGTTCCCGCTTCCGTTAGCAACTGGGAATGAAAACAATGAAAAATAACAGATAAAGATAAGATTAAATTTGGCGAGAGAAAAAAATCAGGATTAAAAGGAGAGATGCAAGAAATATCTCGCTGCATTGAAGCAAATCGAGTAAACAAACAATAAATCAGAGTTGGAAAACAAATAAAACAATGAAACAATGCATTAAATTTATCATTGTATTGCGAAAAGACGTGGAAAGAAATTAATTGGGGATAAGATATTTCCTTAGTGAAAAATTACAGGAAAAAAAAAATGAATTATACTTTTTAAATTATAAAGTAGAACTGCATTTCTGCCAATATACTTTTTCTGCTGATGAAATATTTCGAACCAAAAACTATTCTTGCTATTTTTTCTTCTTCTTCTTCTTCATCATCATCATCATCATCATCATCATCATCATCATCATCATCATCAGTCTTTTATCACCAGGATTCGCCTCACCTCTCTACCATAGGCGTCGCGGAGCCAATATTTTCTGAATCTGTCCAGGTCCTCTCACCATCTCATATTCTGCCAGCCTCGGTTTCGCATGTGATCTCTGTGAATCTAAGTTGTGAGTCGTGATGTCCAGCGGTTGCCTGACATTCTTGCAACATGACCAGCCCATTGTCATTTGAGTTTCCTATGATGTCTCAGACTCCTGTTTTTCTCCTTATATACTGTGCTATTTTGTGATCTCTCCATGTGAGGTTGAGCATGATGCTTTCATGTACACGTTGCATGGTTCTCAGTTTGTAGGTCAGTCTCTTGGTTAGGTTCCATACTTCTAACTCTCAAACGTAACTAAAACGAGTGGCAGGGAATGGTAGGGAGTTTGTTCATGTTTTAGAACTATTGGTATTAAATGGTAGGGAGTTTGTTCATGTTTGAGAACTATTGGTATTAAATGGCAGGGAGTTTGTTCATGTTTAAGAACTATTGGCATTAAGAAGTGGCAGGGATAAAAACCGCCTGGCATCAGACTCAGAACGTGCTTAAACATGTTCAGATGAAATTGGCGTGAGGAACGCTCAACAGTATTTTTGTGAAACTTCAATAAAAGTCTTGAGTTGATTTTGTTTTCCTACCGTAACAAACACAACATGAACAATCCTCGCCAAAAGTGAGGGATGTAAACTGATACATAAAATCCACATTTCCCCAACGTGATTAGAACTCAAAACCAACTGATTGCCAATGTATTATTGCAAATATATATAATTTTTATATAAGTGCGTTTATTTATGAGAACGAGATATAAGCCTGTGGATATCCGTACGATGAACCTTTGTTATTATCTAAGACTCAATCAGTAAGACAAGTCTTTGATATTGATTTTCGAATGAGCTAAATTGACAAGTCTTAGATATTAACAAGAGTTCATCATTTAGATACGCCCAGGCTTATTCCATTTTAATGAATTAATACATTTATGCAAGAAAAAATATATATTTGTACTTTTCTTTTATCATATATACAATACAAAATTTGCAATTATCTTCTTCTGTCGAAGTTTGACCTTCCAGCAGTAAAGCATCTTTCACAATCATTGTCACACACTGTACAAAAGTAATTAGCAGATTTGATATCTGATAAATGTTGCAAAGCCTCTTGGGGGGATTCTCTACAGGTGCGTTTTTTCAGAACGTCGCTACACGATACCACATCCAGGTTCAAGGAAATGAAACAATACTCTTAATTTTTGAAAGTGAAATCGTATTTTTAATTTTAATAATACACACGCTTCGTAGCATTATAGAATGAAAATGTTTTATAAAATTTCATTTAAACATTTTCCATGATAAGATTGACAAAGATAGGTGAGGAGCTTATCCTCACCTTTACAAAGACGATAAGGATGTCCTGTGCCACACGGATTGTAGAGAATTCGTTGCTCCAGTCAAATGGAATAGCTTATATCACATGTGTTGCTGAGAATGAATTGGTCCAATCAGTACACTTGTCACCATTTTTGTTCGTTAAAGAATAATATGCCTGAGATGTGTGAGCTAAAAAATACAGGTGGGTGATATCTACGGAAAAATGATTGTTGTACATATTCCCATGCATAATTGGTATAAGAGACAGCGTGCACCCTTTTCCTCCGTTTCAAACCCCAGTTTCCTGTACTTTAAACCACCTTAACCTTCTAACATACCATGATCACCATTTTTGATGTTTTAGAATGCCCCAAAATTTTCCTCATATAAATTAATAGTGATTGCTTCTTCGCTAAACGCCATCTCAGCTTACACAATGTTTTGAAAAAACGCTCCACTTTCGAATAGCGGGGAATATCTGTATATTGAATATCTTAGATTAGATAAATGGAACGGTTGATCTGATTGGAATGGAAGTGTATCGCTGTGGGGTAATGATTAACGAGCAAGTTTTACATATTATCTTTATTGTGTAATGAGCTTGATCCTCAAGCCAGTCTAGCATATATCAACTGCAATATACAGGTCTCCCTCGTTAAGACGCAGTTCGTTATTTCTCGGATCACAATATTACGCCAGTGGATAGTGGGCCCCAGAACATTAATCAAGATCCCAAATGCAAGATCTAGCTCCAGGAAAGCTAAATTGCAAACCCTGATTATCTCGGCCGTTTATAAGGTGGTGGGTTATTTTGGATCCCAACAACTGATTTAAAACTGGGACTCCTGTATTTGTGGCCTTGTCACAGGCTAGGTTAAGTCAAGTACACATCGTCTACATTATTGGTTTGGAATTTAAATCAAACTATTTCTCTCTCGGTCTTTCTTTCTCTTCCTCATAAATAATTTAGAGAGAGCATGGTCATTTTTCAATAATTTTTTTTATCTAGACTGATTGATGGATAATTTCTTTATACTACAGATTTGATAAAGTTGGTATTGTGATTTTACGATCCATACAAAAGATTTGCTACGAACCCCTTACTCACACTCGAGTGAACACAATTGTATCAATAATTCAAAGGAAAAAAATATTTTGCTGTTCTTTTACATGAATAACTTGAATTAGGAGGATTCTGAAACGAAGAATTATGCCTTCATTTTTCTTATTCAATCGTTCAATATAAATTACAAACTCTTCTACGCCATTAAAGATGTCAATTTATTTTGCTTTCCACGAATGACGTGTATATATTCATCTGAGTTCATATCTGTGTGTCTACCTATTTCAGTTTGTTCATTATCATATATTTATCAATCTCAGTATGTTTATTGTCTCTCCCTCTCTCTCTCTCTCTCCATATATATATATATATATATATATATATATATATATATATATATATATATATATATATCAGTCTGTTCATTATCTAGCTATCTATCCATCTCAGTTTGTTCATTATCTCTCTCTCTCTCTCTCTCTCTCTCTCTCTCTCTATATATATATATATATATATATATATATATATATATATATATATATCAATCTGTTCATTATCTATCTATCAATTTATCTTTCTCAGTTTGTTCATTATTTCTACCCTCTCTCTCCCTATCTGTCTCTATTTCTCTCGCCCCCTCTCTCTCTGTATCTACATATATGTACATGGATAGATGTATATTCACACACACACTCACATATATATTCTATTCACAGTCTGTTCACATCTACATATCCATCTATCTATCTATCAATCTATCTATTTGTCTATCTATACTATCATATATATATATATATATATATATATATACATGTGCGTGTGTGTGTGTGTATATATATATATATATATATATATATACATATATATATATATATATATATATATATATATATATATATATATATATATATATGTATATATATCCCCTCTTTTCACGTCTATCTCACTTTCTTTCTACCATTCTTTTTATCTATCTATCTATTGATGTTTACTTAACCGAGCTCAACACGACACGAGATCAAATAGCAGAAGAAAGCTCGTGTTACGCCAATGTTCAAGCTTTCGCAGAAGAGATCGGTATTATCCATCTATCTATCCACCTATCTATCCATCTTATTCATCTCTTTTCCATAATGTTCTCATTAGTGCAGATAATTTCGAGTAGTTTGCAAACGTTTTTGTCACTTTTGGAAGATGAAGGCCTGTCTGTTCCTTCATCATCTTTGACTGAAGTTCTGCTTTCTTTAAAGCGCTTGAAGCACCCGAAACACGCTCCCCGACTCGGTGCATCTTCTTCAAAGGCCATTTTCAAAAGTCCATAAGGTTCCTTCGCCTCTTTTACAAATTTGAAACAAAACTTCACACAGACTCTTTGCCTTTTCAATTAGGTCCATCTGTAAAATTGCAAGGCATGAAACAATCAAAGTACAGAAATCACAATTATAAGACTGGCTGCTTTGCAGTCAAGTTCCTCACCCACTCCTATCCTGACTGTAGATGAAGACTTGAACTTTAGTATTACAGCGTATGTTACACAGAATTAGTGAAATTGCGTAATTGGTGAAGTTTTAACCTTTCTTTTTTTTGCATAAAAATAAATGATACGTAGTTATAATTTCTTCAGGGGTTCATTTGATGAAAACATGGATATAAACTAATTTTTTTTTACAAACATAAATTTATGCTATCAAAATGAAATCGAACTTTTTTTCACACAAGATGAGTAAATATATTGTTTCAAGTTTCTCTTTACAAGAAAAAAAATAGATAAATAAACGCAGAGTTTTAATGTCATCATCATCATCATCATCATCATCATCATCATCATCATCATCATCATCATCATCATCAGTCTTCTAACGTCCGTCGTTAGACGTAGACCTTCCCCAGGAATTGCCACACTTCTTTATCATGGGCGTCGCGGAGCCAGTACTTCCTGAACTTGTCTTGCTCGTCTCTCCATCTAATATTCTGCCGGCTTCGGTTGCGCATGTGATCTCGGGAGATCCATGTCGTGAGTCGTGATGTCCATCGGTTGTCTATAATGTGATCAAATGTTCATTTGATTATAAGCAGAATAAAAACAACTATTTCTTACGATCACAATGAAATCAATTTTTTATTTTACAAAAAATAAGTATCTTTAGCCAATAAGGGATCTCTCTCTCTCTCTCTCTCTCTCTCTCTCTCTCTCTCTCTATATATATATATATATATATATATATATATATATATGACCTTCAACTTGAAAGTTTGAGTAATGTGAACAGCATGCACAAACCGAATGTAGTACAGAATTTTTGCCACTACCCTTTTTGATCAGTATTTTTTGAGAGATCGATGGATATATGTCCACGGGGACTACTTCAAAGGAAACAGTGTTTAAAAGAGAGAGGGACACACACACACACACACACACACACATATATATATATATATATATATATATATATATATATATATATATATATAAGATTAAATTGTAAATTTTCCTAGGTATGTAAGATTAATAGTTTTGTTACAGTCGGTGGGAAACTTAATCGTGATTTCAAATATTTTACGTATCGGTCTGGTTAAACATGACGGAACAAAGAACCAGTGAAGAGTTAACTCCCTTGAATGAGGTTAGGGTTGTTTTTATATTCGTTCTTGTTACGGTAGGAAAAAAAAGTCAAATCCAACCTTCGACTTGAGCTGGTGTTTGATAAAATTCGATACAATTAAGAATAAAATGGATCACATTCTTTCTATTGATATTCGGACCACCCTCATCTTTGTTGTTTTTCATACAACGTTTCGACCGTTGTACTCTATGGCCTTCGTCAGGTATCATCTGGGAGATTTGGGAAGTAACGAACCGAACCCTTTATTTATCCAACGGGAGTATATTGACCGTACTCCCCTCTTTAGCGTTAGTAGTATTGTTATACTGTCTCACACTAGGATCGAACCTAGAACCATCAGATTACTTGACAGTAATTTGTCTGATGCTGTAACCACTGCGCTATGTGTCCATAAAAATACTTCATCTCAAAAATTCCTAGATATGGATCACATTCAGTTCCCAAATGTTTCCAATACGATTTCATGTATCTATTTTAGCCATCATCCAGGGGCGAAGCTGTAGGTTATGTGAGTGTACGATTTTATAACTATCCCCAGGCCCCCAGCAAAGTGTGGGGCAAAAGCTTTCTGAGTAGTAGTCCCACTACAGCATTTCTAGTATCATTGTGCAATAACAAATCTCATGAAATGTCGAAAGCCCCCCTCCGCCCCGCTTAAGGAGCCTCCCGCTAAGGTTCTCACAACTGTAGCAACGTCATTGTCTTCGATCATTTTTTCTTGTATATCTTCCAGTCTCGTAAGCGTCGCAGGTGGATGCCCTTCAAGCCAACCACCACCTATGTCTCCCCTACTCCCTGGGGGAAGAGAGATCCAAAGAGTGGACAGACGAACGAAATGCAGTTGCCTGTCTCCACCCCACCCCTGTGATTCATCGAGTAGAAGCGAAATATATTTTCCAAAAGGTAGCCAAGAATAATTTCAAAGACATGAGCTGAGCTTTCGAAAGGTCTGTCCACAGACCCCCAGCAATACCTTTGTGGACACACAGGGGTCTGCAGCCCAAGGTTGGGAACCACGGCACAAAATGAATATTGTAGCTCGATGTATATTCAAGTGCAAACAATTTCATCTAACTAGTTAGCTGGCTCAGTTTGATACAAGAGTTTCAAGAATTTTTGACAAAATTCTTCATTCATATAAATTCATGGCATCATTATCCAGTCATCGAAATATTTCCCTGGTTTTTGTTACGTAACCTTGTAACTAAATTGTGTATACCTCCATAAAAGAACGATTCTGGTTTAGGTTCACTGAATTGTTCAGAAGCGCTGATTAGAAAAGAAACATCCCATGAGGCGAAACAAGTGATAGTCTGGATGTGACAGATTGGGGTGGGGGGGAATACACCATTTGTGGAAGAACTTCCATCCTGGTTCGTTTGTTACGTCGCAATCACAGTACGAGGGATATATTTCAATTTCTTCATATCTATCTATCTATCTATCTATCTCAGTCTGTTCATAACGCTCTCTCTCTGTTCGTCTGTCTGTCTGTTCATATCTATCTATCCCAGTATCTTCATTATCTATCAATCTATCTATCTATCTATCTATCTATCTATCTATCTATCTATTATCTTCATTATCTATCTATCTATCTATCTATCTATCTATCTATCTATCTTCATTTTCTATCAATCTATCTATCTATCTATCTATCTATCTATCTATCTATCTATCTATCGATCTAACTATCTATCTATCTATTATCTTCATTTTCTATCTATCTATCTATCTATCTATCTATCTATCTATCTATCTATCCCAGTATCTTCATTATCTATCTATCTATCTGGGAAGGACGTTGACATTCAGCACAATGAGAGATCGACACCCTTGCCCATACAAAGGATCTTTTCTACTCCTATACGCCATTCAAACAAAAATCATCTTTTATTTGTCTACAAGTTGTTTTTATTGTTCATCCCACTTTTTTCCATTGAGTCCTTTGCCCTTTGAGGATCGTGAATGGCCTATCTCCAAAGACAGAGGAACATAACTCCACACCACCTTTGGGCGCATTCCAGGGTAAAGCATTTGGATATCCTGGGATGCCCAGTTATCAGAACCCACCTCTCTCGGTCGTGCTAATGTAGTCCAGAGGAAAGCTGGGAGCCATACGACTGGGGTCGACTTGGCTGTTGGAGCTGCCAGGAGGACGTCGAATTGGGCGTCAAACCATCTTGAGGGGGGGGGGACTCCACTCCCTGGTTTAAATCAGAGTTGTCCTTCCCGTAAATTGGTCATCAGTCTGCCCTACTATTTTACGAAGCTGTGTGGGGGATTAGTTTCATGCCTTTCCTAAGGACATTTGTACAATGTGAACATAGAGTCCCGACCAGAGTTTGAACTCAGGTCGCCGATTCCATTAACTGCGACAATCATCGATATTTCTCAAACAAACTGGGTTTTCTCGGTCGAGAGTTGTTAGCCTTATCCCAACCCCTAGTGTCAAGGAGAGGTCTTACGGTACCTAATCACCAACGTGTATCATTTCACATAGACAACGTAAATAGAATAAACAATCAAAGGAAATGAGGCTGTTGATCTTGCGACAGATAGGGTAGCCGCTTCAACGTAACGTTGCTCTTCCCGTTGAGCTAAACAGCTGCCAGTAACGCAAAGGACTTGTCAGTTTAGTCTATTCAAGTTGTCTAAGGCAAATGATATGATCGCCAATAATAATGAGAGATCATTTCAAATAAAGTTTCAATGCAATGTAATATATATTCATATAATCATTCTGTCGGATCATATACATCCATTTCTCAATAATATAATTGTGTGCGTTGAAATAAACAAACAGAACAGATATAGACCGTGAATAAACAAAATGAGAAGTTGGAATGAAAACAGTCATTTAGGCATTTGCATCACCGGCAGTTGTTAAGCTCAATGAGAAGAGCAACGCTATGTTGAAGCAGCTAACTTATAGCAGCAGGTTTGATTCTTGCAGCAGCCACATTTTTTTTAATTGTTCATTCTATTTACGTTGTCTAAGCCAAATGATAATTCACTGTGTAATTACAGGAGATCAATTCAAATAGAGTTTCAATGTAATATAATGCAATTAGTAATTATATATATATATATATATATATATATGTGTGTGTGTGTGTGTGTGTGTGTGTGAGTGTGTATGTGCATATGTGTGTGCAATTGTAGAATAATGATATAAGGTTTTATCAATCCGTCATTTTGTCGGCTCAAGTCACGTATCAAGTATTTTTATGAATAAGAGCGAATATGTATTGGCGCGTTTGTGTATATTCAAGTGAATACGTACGTATGTAAGTGATTCTGACTAAATTTTTATATATATATATATATATATATATATATATATATATATATATATATATATATATATATATATATATATATATATATATATCCCATGGTAAACTCTAGTCACGTATTCAGCATTGATTTTGCCAATATCTTTGGATGTTGGTATTCGCTTTTCTGGAAGCCTTCCGGCTCAAGACTTTCTGTCTTGAATAACCAATTCGGATAAGTAGAACAAAGAAAAGACGTGGAAAGGTTTTATCAATAGTTTCCGTAATTAACAGGCGCATATTGAATCCGAAATAGGTCAATAAAAACAGAATGGAAACAGTTGTTTTCTCTCTAATCTATAACGGTTTAATTACGATCAACCTTGTTATTCATTCCGCATCTTTCTTTTCTTTTCTTCACTTTTTCTTTTTTTCTTTTTTTAGTTGTTTTTCTATCTTTTCTTTTCCTTTTTCTTTCTTTCTTTTTCTTTTTTCTTTCTTTCTTTCTTTTCTTTCTTTCTTTTTCTTTTTTCCTTCTTTCTTTTTTCTTTTTTTTCTTTCTCGGTAACTTTTTCCTTCTTTGTTTACATTCATTTTTATTCTTTTTTTTTTGCTGCTTGCGTGTCTTTCTTTCTTTCGTTTTCAGTAGCTTATTCCTTCTTTTCTTTGCATTCATTCTTTATTTTTTCTTTTTATAGTTACCTATCTGCCTTTTTTCTTTCTTTCTTCCTCAGCGTATGGTACGTTCTTTTATCTTCATTCATTCATTCTTTGTTTCCAGGTTGCTCGCCTTCCCTAGTTTCCTTTTTTTTTCGTTATTTCTTTCTTTCTTTTTTTTATCAGTGTCTTGTTCCTTCTTTTGTCTTAATTCACTCATCCTTTCCTTCTTCGTTGTTGTCCCTCTCACCTTTCTTTCTCTTTTTTTCTCTTTTTCTTCCTCTATTTTCAGTGTTTAACTTTTTTTTCATTCATTCTTTCTTTCTTTATTGGTTACTAGATTGCCGTTCTTTCCTTCTGTCTCTTTTTTCTTTCTAACGACATTTTTTGCTTTTTTCTATCTCAGTTTCTCCCTTTCTTTCTTTCTTTCTTTCTTTCTTTCTTCCTTCCTTTCTTTCTTTCTTCAACTTATTGATCTGAATATCAGCCTGTCCTTTTCCTTCGCTTAGTTCCAATAACGTCAACTGCAGACCAATAGCCTTCGTTGGTTGATGTTTAAGTGAAAAGCTGAGATTAGAATGCTGATTTTCAAGGCATGTGGCCCTATTTGAGGGGGAGTATCTTCCATCTAAGTTTTCAATACTCCTGGCTCTAAGATCAACGACATTACGTTATTTCCTCTATAACTACATAAGTTGAGAGAATCAAACAATCTCTGAAAAGTTGTTCACTTCATAATCATCTTCATTTTTGTTTTTGTTTTAGACTTTGAAATGAGTTGCTATTTGTATTCAATGGA
The DNA here is from genome assembly GCA_963457665.1 of Thysanoteuthis rhombus. Taxonomy (NCBI): domain Eukaryota; kingdom Metazoa; phylum Mollusca; class Cephalopoda; order Oegopsida; family Thysanoteuthidae; genus Thysanoteuthis; species Thysanoteuthis major. The sequence continues at coordinate 682,337 of OY735238.1, read as the reverse complement.
TTTTTGGTTACCATTCATTGAAGTGGCATAACCCAGCCGTTTTCTGTACTGACGGTGTAAACTATTTTGTCACGAAACGCAAACTACAGCCACTGTTACCAAACATCTAGAGTTCTGTCCAAGACACGTATCTCGAAATTTTTGTGTCGAAACTACCATTTCGATAATGGTAAGTTTGCAGCTTTCATTTGTTCTGAAATTATCTTGTATAAACCTAACATTGACCCTAAACACTAACCCTAAACACAATATTCACTCATATCGTTTGTAGTTGAATTTAATAAAATCAGTTTTGTCTAGCCTTCTGCTTTCATTTGTTCCGTAATTTATCCATATCCTTTGTAGATACATGTATTGAAGTGCTAATATGTTTCAATCTTCAGAATAACTGTTTTAAATTTACGAAATTGTTTACACTGCTTTAATATATTAAGTATTCGCAGTGACCTTCTTTGCACAATTTCAGAGTATTATTGTTCAATTCTTTCCACTGCCCTCAAAGAATTATTCTTTTAAAAATAAAATGCTTAAGCATTCAAGAATTAAATGATAATTTCAATGCAGTTTTTCCAAGTAAAAACGAAGAACCTCTTTGTATACGTCTTTGGATATAGCTATACGTGGGGTCAGAGCATTCGTGTTCGCAAGTCACGGCACCAAAATGGCTACATGTTACGTAACCACCTGTTTAGTAACCAATTCAACGTGGGCACCCATTGCGTAAGTATGTGCACAAAGAGTAGGTTCGATTGGAACGTTCGTTGTGATTCGGGCGGAATTATGGTTCCTAACCGTAACTGCTGCATCATCATCATCATCATCATCATCATCATCGTCGTCGTCGTCGTCATCATCATCATCATCATCATCATCAATAATAATAATAATAATAATAATAATAATAATAATAATAGTATATGGCACATGGAAGATCGTAGATAGGGAATGAGTTTAATGGTTTGATTTATACTGACGCTTGTCACAAAGTTCCCGTAGTTTTGTGGTAAGAACGGTCGCGCATTAAGTGAGTCACCTTCTGATAGAGGGTCATTAGTTCAATTCTCACATAATGAATGTGTCATTTGGCCCAACCAACGTAAATAAATAAATAAACAATTGAAGAAATGAGCTGCTGAATCGAACCAGGAAGCCACCTTAACGTGTCACCGTTCTTACTATTGAGCTAAACAGCCTGCTGGTAAGTGCGGAGCCCAAATAAATACTTTATATCCAAATCTTATCTTGTTCATTCACAGTCTATATTTGCTCTATTGTTTCTCATAGCCGACGATTACATTATCCAGAAATGGATATATAATCTGACATAATAACTATAAATGCGTTAAATTATTTGAAACTCTATTCTAAACTAGCTCCCTATCGGTCACAAGTTCGACTACCGCAGCAGCCCATTCCATTAATTGTTTATTATAATCGAAACAGTCTAGGCCAAATGACACATCTACCATGTAACAACGGGAAGTCATTTCAAATAGAGTTTCAAATAATTTCAAATATCATAATTATTCCGTCGGTTTATATATCCATTTTTTTATTAATTTTAATGTTATTTTAGTTTTAAAAAACATATCTTGATGGGACTTTAAATCATAGCAGTTCTAACGGAGAAGTTTCCGAAAATTTTAAATCTAATTATTATTTGTGTATATATATATATATATATATATATATATATATATATATATATATATATATATATTTCATTTTACTTTGTGTTATCCTCGGGGTATTTGGGGGTTCTGGACAGTCTCTAGGGTCGCCTCGGGGCAATGATCATTTCCACACCATTCTCTTCATGGACTGTCGAATACAATCATTTAAATATTAGTTAAGACACTACATCGCCTTCCACGTTCGTTGATCGATCGTTTATATCCAATATGTACAAAGCAAAGAGTCGAAATAGAACTTAACACCTGGCGGAGGATCATTCTCTGCTTTTAGCATTGATCGAATCACTTTTGAACACGCAGTCGTTCCAAATTCCACTCCGTTATTCAATAATTAGAAACTGTCAACAAAAACTGCCACGAAAACTGGTTTCTCCAGCTTTCAAGTTGGGTAGCTAGTTGGCTGACTATGTATATATGTATGTATGTATGTATGTATGTATGTATGTATGTATGTATGTGCGTACTCATGTATGTCTGTGTACACGTATCACGCGCACAGATCACACCAATGAAGCTACAGGGATGAAAATTTAAACATTTACTTCTTATCACGTCAGGAATGAAACTTTTTTTTTGTTTTGTTTTTTTAATCCTCCCTCAAAAGGTTTTTAGTGGGGGCTTCAATTCACTATGTAAGTTCATGCTAAATTGGTCTCTGTTTTTTGGTCGCATGTTTTTTTGGGGGGTGGGGGAGCAGATCCAACAAAGGACGAGTGTAGTAACTTGACAAAAGTTATTTATTGATCACACTTTTTTCCTATTGTTTAATTGATAATGCCAAAAGACGTTAGACATGTGACAGTTTCTATTCAGTGATTAACCAGACCTGTCTTGTATATTTAATTAGTTCAGCATTTCAATCGTTATTATTCGAATCGATAAACATCAATAAACAATCAAACGATCTCTTATTGAAAAGCGTAATTCAATCACAAACGAATTCCACGCTTATTGAGAGAAGGGTTCATCCAGTATCAATTTGATCCAGGCTTTTGAGCGGGGAGTTCAAATGGTGAAAATTATCTTAAGGAATAAATACGTGGAAAAAATCAAGGATATAAACGTCTAAAACGAGAAAGTAGTTATGCCTGATCCATCATTTTTCACTTACGTTTTGTGTCGTAGTTTCTTGGGACCGATATTTATAGGAAAGAAATCTACGATTGAACGAATGATTGAATGAAAATGATAAAGAATGAGATGGGAGAGTGGTTGGTCTCATTCTGTTGTCTATGAATTTTTTGTTGGATTTTGTTTGAACTAAAAAAAAAATCCACCAGACGTCTTACTAGATACACTGACCGAGCGATTTTATTCACTCAGGCCTGTGATGACGAGGCTACAAACACGCGTATCAGCAGTGACATGTTCTTGATTTTTAGGTGACGTGCCATGGACTTTGGAAAAAAAGACGAAAAAATAATTTCTTTAAATTATCATCCTAGTTTTATAAGTATATTTTGAAATTTCAAGTTATATTAAGCTAAATTAAACTTTTTAGATCTATGTATATGCTAGAAAGATAGACCGCTTGTCGATAAACATTAACCTAACACTAAAATACATGTGCACATATAAAAGACCCCCTGATAACAGGATTATTCCAAAAAATATATAATTTGAATTTGAAATTTACTGTGATGAAAAGTGTGGCCACCAGTGCAGGCTTTCTTCCCACACGACAATCATGTAGAATTCGAGAGTTGAACTACCGTAGCCAGCAAAGGTGGCCAAGGGTTCGATTCTTTTTAAATGTGCACGTGTTTGTGTGTTCCAGTACTCCTGGTCATACAGTTTTGTCTACCAACTTGGAAATTGGCATCAGTACTTCACTAAAGGAGAAACATTTTAAACAAAAAAACGTTTTTAGGCCTTAGTTCAGCAGGGTTATTAATAACATCTAGATTCTCTCAAATCTCCTTTCTTTCTTGATTTCTTTGATATTTGTTTTTCATCAGGACATATTAGTCGTGGTAAAAAACAATTTTTGCTTTTACTCTTTTTTTTTTCTCCTTTTTCTTCTTTTTCCTTTTTCTTCTTCACTCTTCACTCCCTTCCTTTTCCTCTTTCTTCTTTTTTCTTTTGTTCCTTTCTTTCCTTTTTACTTTCCTATCTTCTTCCATTCCTTTCTTAAAGCTTTTTTTTCTCCTTCCTTTCCTTTCTTTTCCCTTTCTAGTGCTATAGTGTAGCCTCTGTGTGTGTGTGTGTGTGTGTGCGTGTGAGAGAGAGAGAGAGATAGAGAGAGAGAGAGATAGAGAGAGAGAGCAAGAGAGAGAGAGAGGGAGAGAGACGCACAGAGAGAGAGACAGAGGCAGGGAGGGATGAGGTAGTTGGATAAGGAGTGAAAGAGAAGAAAATTCAAGATAAAAAAGAAAGAATAAAAGAAGAAAGGGTTCGAAAGTTAGAGAAAGAGAGAAAAGGGGAGAGGGAAAGAGAGCGAGAGATGTGAATAGATAAAGAGACAATGAATAAGTGTGAGGAAAGGAAGTGATAGGTAGTTATATGAAAAGAGAAATAACAATACTCAAGAAAAAAGAAATATTTGGAGAACGAGAGAGAGAGAGAGAGAGAGAGAGAGAGAGAGAGAGAGAGAGAGAGAGGTTGAGAGGAGGAGAAAAAACAAGCAAGAAAAGATTTGAGAGAAAAGTAAGGAAAGATTTTTTGTAAAGGGGGAAGAAAAACTGAAGAAGTAATGGAAGAATAAGTCAAAGGAAGTATTGAAGAAATAAATATAGATACAGATGAACAGTTAATGAAAGATACCAACTGAAATACGCGGCTTAGGAGTTGTTTGTTTGTCCTAAAACCGTTTTCGATTCTGTTGAAGATGAACCGAATGTTTTTGAAGAAGAGTCCTAATTTTGACATTAACAAATTTTTGCCAATTTTCCAACGGCATGGATATTGTATTCATGAGAGGCGATTCAAACGTACCCGGTCATTTGAATATTCATGGCAAATCTATCTATCTATCAATCTATCTATCTATCTATCTATTCCAGTATCTTCATTATCTATCTATCTATCTATCTATCTATCTATGCTCATATCTATCTATATGGATCTATCAATCTATCCATCCATCTATCTATCTATCTATCTCTCAATCTATTAGTGTTTTCTTTTTGTGTTCTATTTTTGTTTACATTTATCACTTTCAGTATGTCCATCTCTCTCTATCTCTATCTATTTATCCATCTCTGCGCTGCTAATATTGTATTCGGTCTGTTCTTAAATATTAGCTTTTCCAGTTAGATAGATAGATAGATAGATAGATAGATAGAGAGAGAGAGAGAGAGAGAGAGAGAGAGAGAGAGAGAGAGAGAGAGAGAGAGAGAGAGAGAGAGGAGACAGGGGGGAATGAAGAGACAGAATATATATATATATATATATATATATATATATATATATTGCATAATATAAACATTGAGATAGATGGATATGAACATATTGAGATAGATAGATAATATGAACATCTTGGGATAAATAGATATATATGGATCGATTAAAATCGATAGATACGAACATATTGAGAAAAATAGATAGATGGATATGAACATATTGAGATAGATATTAACATAGACATGAACAGATTAAGACAGAAAGATAGTTGATAATGAATTGATTGATATGGATAAATATTTACGAACACATTGAGATAGATAAGTAGATAGATAAACTTGAATAGATTGAGATGGATAGAGTGCTCTTTGTCTTAAGGATTGGAAGTGGGTGTCATAAACAGAGAAATAGTCCTGGTTTGGGATGACATGCTTTATGCAACTTATGCCCAAACCAAGAGACTGACGTTCAACTATCTTTTGCCCAATGAATAAACAAATAATTAATGCACAGACCGCATTTTCCTTGACTAATAAATTCCTCTCTATGCCTTATTCTATAAAACAGGACACGATTCATCCTCTCGAGTATGTAGTGGTCCATGGCGATAAAAACGTAAACAGCGGTGTCAACTCAAAGAAAAAATGGCGCTGGTTTAACTACCACATAGCAAACGATAGATATTTTCTTTAAAATAGCCTTTAAAAACGCCTAGATATGGCAAAACACCAAAAATATACCAAAATGGTCAAATAACGGCTCCCAAACATGGCCAAAATATTTAAGCACGCCCACGCCAATATAGTGCTTTTCGCATTGTGAAAACAAAAAACAGTCTTGGATTTAATGAGTTTCCTACAGACTGCACTTCTTCCTTAACCCCGATTCAAAGACTTATCCTTCATCGTCTTTGAATAAGTCAGGATATTTATTTTTCTCTCCAACCCACGAAAATAAAAAGTCAGGTTTTATGGGGGATACTTAGGCATGCATGTGGGTGGCGATGAAAGAGATTTCTTGCTCCCCTCCATACTCGATTTTTGGCACGCCTCAGCCATGAGGGATTGACCCTGGCCCTACCACTAAGAGCAATGGTGGGGAGTCAGCCTATCGGGACGGCACCCTTTGAACTAGACCATTGCTGCTCTTGTGCTGCGAATAACCAAACTGGATCAGATACTCCACTCTGATCATCGTGAGAGGGGAATAATCATCTCTTAATAACATGGATTACAAACTATTCTTCATAGTTTACGATATTTACTAAGCTTAGTTTGGCACAAGATCATGGTCAAACAAGAGGGATGATGATTAGCCAGACTATGTTGTGCCTGTCTTCTAACCCTGGCTCTAACACCGAATTCTGGCAGTCGTGGGAAAAGATTAGTACTTTTATCAAGTCAGACTACCCATAAATTATTAATATTTACCAAGTTTTGCGGAAATCCTTCGTTAGTCGTCTCCACGCATAATAATTATAGCTATTACAGAACTCTGTATTTTTGTTAGCGATAGATAAAGATATAAAACGCGCTGTCACAAACAATAATTGTACAACCGTAGCGTCAAAATTTGAAATCTTGTAATAAGATTTTGTTTATTTCTTTTAAACTTATTTTATTGACATATTTTTCTCCTTTCTCTCTTTCTTTCTTTTATTAAAAAAAAAATGTATTTCATTTCTTGACATGGAGCGCGTTCTGTTATGTTTTGCTCGTGTCATAGCCATGCCCTTGTGACAGGGCGTCATTGTAACGTCTTTGTAACAGGACGTCATAGCGCAGTCCATATAACGAGGTGTTTATGAAACGAAAATGCCATAGTTATGCACAAGTAGAAGAATGACATAGTCTAATCAACGAACAGGGACGTCAAAGTATGTCTATCTAACGGGACGTCATGGCTGTGTCGGTCGTCAATCGGTTGGGTGGTAAGGGAAAAATCCCATTCCCTTGATAGCCTCTTATCTTCATTTCAATTCACTAGCTTTTCAAACCACAAGGCGAAACCAACATGGGTCGTTTTTTTAAAAAATAGCAACTAGACTTGGATGTATTGGCTGACGTTTTTAGTTGATTGCTGCGTTTAGTTGGTCTTATTGGGAACGGTACTTAGTCGAATCAATCGTCCGGTTCTTCAAAAGGATCTCAATATAGAGGACGCCTTTCAAATGGATCAATAAATCGATATCCTGGCAGTTAATAGCTGAATTTTTATTTGTAACTTTCACTGTTTTATCTTTGATCAATGTAAAAACGTTGGGGTAAGTGCACTGACTAGAAAGAGGATCATGTTGTATAT
>OY735238.1:637500-672500 GCA_963457665.1 Thysanoteuthis rhombus | reverse complement strand
TGACGCTTCTATCAATATCTTCTAAATAAATTAGCTTTGTATATATTCGAGGCAAACCAAATGACATTCTAGTACTTAATAACTCCTATATGGGCTATTCCATTAATATACTCCAGACATTTAAGACTTAGTATTTCGTGTTCAATCTTACACCCTACTTAACTACCTATCAGTTAGGCAAATGGACCAGAGCCAAATGTTTCCCCTTTCCTTGGTTCTAGTCAATTAAATGATTTTTCACACTTTCATCTCTTTTGAATACCTTTCCTCACTAATATCAATATTGAATAATTTGATTTAATATACACTATTCATTTATTCTCTTTTTATACTCTCCTTTATCGATTATTTAATTTTCTTTATCATTTTATTATGGGTAATCTGATAAGTTTCGAAAGGATCAGGATGTCTCATCATAGCTTTATTAAATTGTCTCAATATTTTACCAATGTCGCTGCCTTGATTGACCATTCTTACAACTAAAGAAACTATTTTCGATATAAGATCAATAAATTGATTCGTCGCTCGTGGTATCCGTCCTTAAGACAGGGTGGATCATCAATAACCCGGGTGCAATCCAGAATACATGATCTCGTTTCGTTCCAGTTCTTATTAAAGACATGAATGTATACATAAATAGGGATACCTCTTATCCAATGAAATAATTTATTACCTATTTTAAAGTAACCTCCTTCGAAAAAGATGACTAACAATCGCCTTAAGGATGGAATAAAATAAGTTTTGCCATTTTTTTGTGTTACACTGCAAAGTTTTATTTCTGTACAAGCGATCTTAATGAAGGAAAAAGAAATGACGAAGAAAGAGGATAACAATGAAACATATTGAGCGAAGAAAGGAGAAAGCGAGTGTAAAGAAGAAGAAGAAGAAGAAGAAGAAGAAGAAGAAGAAGAAGAAGAAGAAGGGGTACAATGAAGAAAATTGTTAGTAGAATTAAGAAAATGAAGGAGAAATCTACGGTGAAGAAGAAAAAAGAAGAAAGGGGGAAATACTTTTGAAGGAGATGAAAGAGGAAAAGAAAGAAGTAGAAGTAGATAGAATTGAAGGAAAGAGGGATGAGAGTAAGAAGAAGAAGAAGAAGAAGAAGAAGAAGAAGAAGAAGAAGAAGAAGAAACCGTTACCTGTGGGGAAAATAATGATTTGAGAATAGCCGTTGAATTGCGAAAGCGACAATGGCGTCTCTTCGTCGATCTGACGTAAACCCATTCAACTGTTAATTCCCTCTTGGTCTTTTCTATTCCTTTCTCTTCGTTCCTTTTAATTAAAACGATTCTCTTGTTGTTCGGTGTCACTGCATGCCTGAAACGATCGGACGACCTACATTTGGTTTGGAAGCGTTGTACGTCACTCTTGAAACATCCGTCTCTAAGAGACAACTCCCAAAAGAGTACGAACGACCGGTGAAGAAGCACTGGTTCCCTTCTAAATTAGTGATCCTTGCTGGTTCCTAATCTAGTCGAGACCGGAACTTAATTCTTACAAGTTTTCAAGACCATTCCCTTGGCATGATACCAGTCCACCCATATCACACAGCTGAGAGTGTACTCAATTAGCAGCTGAGTACACCAGTACACGAAGAATGTGGTAAACATTTCATTAGGACAAATGTCCTTATGAAATGTTTACCACATTCTTTGCACGTACTGGGAATCGAACTCGGGACCTGTGCTAACCATTACACAATCTTAGCAGATGCACGTCATTCTCGTACAACTTTTTTCATCTCTGTCAAAACTGCCGCTATTGTGAACCGAGGGGAGAATTTTCGTTGGATGACCTTTCATCAACAACTATTCTTAAAAAAAAAAACCTGCACCACGGGGAAGATTTTCAGCTAGATGTTTACTGTTAAGCCAGTGGTTACCGATCCAGGTGATGCTGCCCACTAATTGTCTTTAAAGTTGTCGATAGACCCATTATTGGGTCGCAAGGTCGGATATTGAGTCTGTCTTACTTACGCCACACAGACAACACTGATTCTCAAGTCACAGGACTTATGACTCGGAATAGTAGCTTTTATTATCATTATTGTCCTTAAATATGATAAATAGATTGTATATAATCACTTTTTTGAGTCTTTGTACCAGATTTTGGAGCATATACAGTTGCAAGGTAACTGGAAATTAAATCTACGCTATTTTAGCCACTTTTGGTTAATCTAGCCAGTTTTGCCATTCAAAATAAGTGGCTAACTGTGTTTAAAATATTATTGGGTGATACGGAAATTTTACCTTCACATAAATCACAAAAGTTGGCGTTAGGCATAAAATGGTTGGCGACCACTGGGTTAAACAAACTGATAATGATTTGGTTCCGCTAAACTGATTGACATAAAGCAACCGTCCAGTTTACCATTATACTTACATTGTAAATCAAACCCCACGCAAAAATCTCCAAAAGTTTTCAAATTAGAAAAAAATCAATTTACTAAAAACATGCCCCGAGGTCCCATCGGTAACCTCAGGAAATTTGATGGCCATAACTCAAGCCGTCCTTGTGTTATGCTATGACAGACATTTGGTGGATTATAGTAAGATGCAAAACACGCACACACATACTCGCCGCAAAGACAAACCACATATGAACAGATGCGTGTAAGTGCTATGTCTGTGTATGTGTGTATGTGTGGCGCATGTGTGTATAGGTTGTCCGTGTTTGTAAGTGTTAATGCAAGAAAATGATATGTGTGAAAGTGTGTATGTAGTATATGTGTATGCAACATGTGTGTTTGTGGTATGTGTGTAAATGTTTGAGTGTGTGACGTGTGTGTATGTGGTATGTGTATGAGTGTTTGTGGCGTGGATTTTTGTGTTTTGCATTTGTTATGAAACGTCATTTGATAAAATGTCATGGTTCCCCCCGAACACCAAATCTACCCATCAAACCATCTAATGACTATTCCATTAACAGAACGACCATCAAAAAGTAATCCCGAAAACCAAGCCCGAATGAATCAGAATGAAAGAGTTGCTGCCAGCGAAATATCAGGTTAATATGTTTGTGCACATTCACTTTTACAACCTGGATCTTCTTCAGAATTGTCACTAACAGAACTCCTGACTATCAACTATGTTGCTTAACTGTGCCAAGTTGATGATAAGCCTAGGCCGGATGGGAATATTAGGACCCATTCCAAACTGCTCATCAAGTATTTTTGAAATCAGTTCTAAATACAGATAGTTTATAAATAGGTATGTGTCTGTAGTATACATTATATATTTACAAGTAACAGAGCAGAATAAAAGAATGAGAGGCCATGCAATTTTATTCAAAGGGTATCTAAGGCAATAGAATACAGCACTTTAATAAAAGACAGTAAATACAACATTATCTGCCTCTACTCGGGTGAATAAGCTCCCTTAAAATCGTAGGCCTTTGCCAACTGTCTCCCTGTTGCCACTCACCAAACCGCTGACCATCAACTACGTTGCTTAACAATGACAACCCTGGTGACATCACAATTCCGCTTCCAGGCAGAGGTAGCCTTATGCAGATAAAACCATTGTCTCAAACGGCACTGACCGCTTCGCCGCAGTTGGTCACGTCCGATCACGCAGCGAACGAGATTTGTCACGATTTTGACCGGTCAGAGCCTCGACCATCAAACGAGAAGAGGCACTGATTGGAGAAATCAGTTCCATTGCCGCTAACACCTTCTCAGCTCATTAACCATAACCGACAAATAATCAATGATTGTACGTTTTCTATCTTCGTCTACCACTAACCCGACACGTTTTTCTATCCTTTTATGTTGTGCAGTGGAGAATACAATACTGAACCATGCTTGCAACTGGGTTGATCTGGATTTTTAGATTTTCGGATTTCTGGATTTCCCGGATTTATGGATCAAGGACTAATACACGCTAAAAATTTAATGCAAGTAATGAGAAGTAAAGAATGAAATTGTATTTAACCTATAGAACTTAATACACAAAACAAGGTCGGTTTGATCTTAATTAATCCGCTTAAAATTCTCGAATTATAGATTATAGAATATTCAATGAAGAAAAACCAAAGAAAAGCAAAAAGCAAGACAAAACTCTTTATTGCGTATACAAAATTAATCCACTGTTTATCAACATTAATTCACTAATCTTCTTCTTCTGGAAACATTTCAATCAAACCACAAAATTCAAAATGAAGAGCGGTTGAACAGAGACCGACTACAAAACCAATGAATTCAAAATTACCTAATTTAAAAAGTAGACGATTTTCTGGAAATTCCAGTTTTATGGGAATCGGATAAATAGTTCGGTATTGGCAAGGTTTTCCCAAGAAAATCATCAATTCCGTCTTCCGAAACGCGACGTTCTGTTTTACACACTCACCTAAGAACATTCAAGAATTTTGATAACGTTAAGTACGGGTCAGCTGGGACAGGAAGTAGAGCGGTAATAATGTCTTCATACTACTTCCGGGCGTGGGATATCCAACCAAAAACGTTGTGATAAAAAGCAATGATAAAATGAAACATTTGTAAGAGATTAATAACGATGTATCGTCTAGGAATTCACATAACAGAATATTTTGCAATGGTAACGTCTTTATTATAGAAATGCGTTGAAAATGATTTTACAACAGGAATGCATTGTAAATGGTTTCATTATAGAACTGCATGGGAGATGATTTTACTATAGGTATAAATTGTTAATGCTTTTATTATAGAAATGCATTTTCAACGATTTTACGATAGAAATGCGCTGTAAATGATTTTATCATCGGACATTATTGCAAATTATTAAATTTCATGAATGCATTGTAAACTTTTTTTTATTATAGAAATGCATTTTCAATTATTCTATCATAAAAGTTCATCGTAAATGGTTTTATTATGGGAATGCACTGTGAATAACTTTATAATAGAATGCATTGAAAACAATTTTCCTATTGGAATATATCATTCATTATTTTATTAGATAAATTCATTATAAATGATTTTACTTCAGAAATGTCTTGTAAATGATTTTACTGGAGAAAAGCATTCAAAATGATTTTAATACATAATTCATTTAAAGGAATGCATTACAAATGAAGAACGAAGGGATTGTCAATGGTCAGGATTTAATGCAAGTTATAATGACTGAATAGGGAGGTCGTATATATAATGTAAATACATTGCTAATGATTTAACTATAACAAAGCATGACGGTGATTTTACTGTAGAAATGCACATCAAATTAGGAATTAAAGAAGTGTCACCCACCTACCAAAGACCAAGACTTCCGGAAGGGATTTTATAAAGTGATAAAATGATGTTTCACCCGAACCCCTTGAGCGTAGCTGAGGAGTGGGTCCCAAAACTTTATGAATAGTTGTCATATTAACATTATACAATTACATTTTAAGATATCTTACTAATTGTGAGCCTTCGCCAAAGATCCGACCCCCGGACCTCCAAATCACCAGAAATGCACATAATATACACCCTCGTTCTTTACCCACCTTTTTTCTTTTGGTAAAACCATTTCAGAATTATATACTATATTTGTTCAACCGTAAACGATTGCCGACCTATTTTACCGATGGACATATTGTATTGACTTTAAAGTTTCGATACTAAACTCTGAGGAACCCTCCTCCCACTCCCGGCTTTCCGGGCCTAGATGCATTACACCCCCACTCTTATCGGCCCCACCCTAAGACCATCCTGAACATTGCTTAGAACAGTGTCATTCACTCCCAAGCATGGCCGATCACGAAAGGGTGATGGGATTTGAAAGTTTGAACTTATGGTCCCTAAACGATAACGATACAGTACAAATGTTTTATGTAACTCCAACCTTGCGTACCCATATAAGATTACGACATTCACTGGTAATAAGATGGCTGCTTAGACATATCCTTTAGCGACCCGCCCTAAAATATATCTTCCCCATCCCTAGAAATAAATGCTTTTGTTATCCTAACATGGAGAATTGGCAACGAACGTCCATGTTCACAAGACTTGGTTACAAAATTTCATTCAGGCCATGACTAAATTTCCTCATTATTGATTATTTTCGTCTCATTCTTCCGTGAATAGAATTTCATACTTCATTCATTTCGTATTACGAGCAAACGGCAGAAATTAATTCCTTTCTCAAGTGTTTATTCTATTTATGTTTTTGGACACCTTAAAAATATGATAAAGAAAACCAGGAGTGTTCAAATCATTAACACAGAAAAACTATTAGATTTTTCTTTTTTTTTTTTTTCGTTTATTTGAAATTATCAAATAACCGTCTTAGAACTGCAAATTTATCAGAGTAAATTAATTCATTCATCCTTCAATGCTTCATTCACCGTTCATTTACCCGTCTGGTCCCATCCATCCCCGCCAAACAATTTCATTCACACATGGGTGAATTATTCTCCAGTTCAAGAAACACCGGCTTAGAAGATGTAAAGTAAGGGGCAGGTGATTTTCAGGTCGAATGGAGATGATGTCTTTAGTCGAATGTTTGATCATCGGGGAACTTTCTGGTCAAGAGTGTGTGTGTGGGGGGGCAAAGGGCTTGGTTTTCCTAGAATTTTACGCGGTTTTGCCTCAATTACACTGATTTACTCAGAGTTTTCGGAGGGTAATATGCTTCTATTCGTAGGGTGCACCAATAATCTGGAGACGATTCCCAGCATTTTCCCCAAAGACTTTCTCCTCATTGTTGAAAACATAAAAAGATTTTTTAAAAAGTAAATGAATATTAGAAGAGTGTTTGTCTATTTGAATTTTATGTTACGTGATGGACAATATTTTCTATCTGTACAAGTTCTCAAAGGAAATAATTGATAGTGTAACCGCCCTTATTTATTTGATCATTTTTTTGGTAAAATTGGGGTTCATTCTGGTTGAACTCTAAAAATATAATGTTACAAACCAAAACTACCAACATAGGTTTCTCCAGTTTTCAACCCGGTCTACCTCTCTGACTGACTGGCGGACTGGCGGATAGGCTTGGAGCTATTTATGTATCACGTTTGCAGCTGGTATCGATGGAACTAAGGGACAGATAATTCAAACATTTACTCCTTATTATGTATTCATCATTTTGAAAAAGATTTCCTCTCCAAAATAGGTTTGGGGTTACAATGTAAGATTGTGCTAAATTGGCTCCTTACTTTGTGTCCAGCACGACTCAGACTTGTATTGTTTTTTCTCCCTAAATCTGACTTCTCATTGGTGACCAACAAACAAAACCGAGATAAGTAACTAATAAATTGATTCCCGCTTTTCCCTATTTTTAACTGATCACCCCCAACACAGCTTGCATGCAGCCGAGATATACGTAAAATTCTGCAATGATTTCGCAGCTTCTAACAAATATAACATTAGGAAAAAAAATTGTATATTAGAAGAGTCGTTACCCATGAATTTTGTGCTATGTAACGGAAGAAATTATCTGCAAGGATTACAGTTGAAACTAAGATTTGATATGAACAGGGTAGCCTCAGAATAGACGAAATGTAAGTGTGACTTCTCCATTTCGTACAAGAAAATTTTTTTTAAAGAAATATGAATACCAATATATTTATAAGACATAAAATGAAATTCCTCTGCATTTCTACGATATGAGAATAAAAAAAACATTCGACCACGACGAGACTCGAACTCGCAATCTTCTGATTCGAAGTCAGACGCCTTATCCATTAGGCCACGCGGCCACCTATGAAATTGGGTCTAAAAATAATATATAAAGTAGAGCTTCAGCGAGTAGCGATTGCATCAGCAGTGAGCGGTGGCAATGAGAGGGATACATTAAGAGAGAGTTGGAGGGAATAGTAGTAGTAGGAGTAGTCATCACCGTATAAGTGAAAGATTTACAGAGTGTAGTGAGTAGGAGTGGACGATTGGATCGGAGTAGGAGGCCGTGAGTAAGCCAGCGTAATATCACATCGCCTCATAGTTGTAGTCGTAGTAGCAGTTGTTAGTAAGTATTTCAATTTTTTTTACATATCATGCAGTTTTTTTTGCTTGCATATCAAAAACAATCGAAATCTGAGTGACAATGTAATTTTTTATTAAAATTAGTAAAAACTAACGTTCGGAAAAAAAAAATGCAAACGTTGCTTAGTAACAGCATATATGGCGTATGTAGTGGCTCAACTAGTAATGACTTCTACTTGGATTATTATTGTCAGAAGAAGTGAATTGCTTTACTTTAAGAAAAAGGAAATTCTTTTCGGTCGTGTGAAGTGAAGGTAGCAAATAGATTTTTTGTCAGACCCCAGTTCGTCGGTCGCTGAATTTGTCTTAGTCCATAGCTAGCAGAACAAGAACAATCCTCACCTAATTGAGGGGTACAAACTCTTCATTGTTTGCCTGTCCAGTCTAAAATGACCAAGCAGGCTACTCTCTTACCGATCAGGCAAATCTCCCAAGTTTTACATATCTTCGAAAGGTTATGTTAGATAAACATAAGAGCTTATTTCATTTTAATAAATATATAAACACAAATTTTTATAATTTTATTTTATTGGTTATATCTGTTTGTTGAGTGGGTTTTGAGTGAAAGTAATCCGACCATGGTGGTTGTAATTGACAATGTGGAATTGAAAGATTTATGAAAAAGTGTGTTAATTCACAATTTTTTTTAGCATAAAGATGCCTGATGCATTTTGCTGGAATTTAATTGGTATCTTCAAGAAGCACTTTTGTTATATATCCAATACAAAAGTCAGGATAGAAGTAGGAGAGGAATTTGAATCTGCAGCTGCTTATAACAGATTTTCTATTCATTTCTTGTTAGGCCCGAAAAACTTCCAGGTTGATCCATTGTTGAACACATTACGTTAAAAAGACGGCACTGGGAATGTCTCTTCAAACTAATCATTGAAGGAACTATAACGGTGTTAAGGCATTCCCTGATGTCTGGTATGCTTCCAGGAAATTTTATTGAGACTTTTCAGTCGATATTTTTTGTTGCTTAGGGACATTTTGCTATACAACAGAAGTTCACACGCACAAGCACGCACACACACACATACATATACACACATGCGCATACTCGCACGTACACACACACACTCGCATGAGGTGTTAGATCAAGGGAAGGTTGGAGGTGGGGAACCCAACCCGGGTGACACCAAGATGTCTATTTTTTTCACAGAGTTTCTTGAAACATTTGTTTTTCTACACAATATCTCCGAAAGATCTCAATGAATTAGAATGGAATTTTGTTGAAAGCAGATCGATAGGGAAGGGTAGAGTTGGTTTGGGGCACAGCTAAGAGTTTTTCGATTGTTAAATATTTCTACGTGTTTCTTAATCCATTCATCAAAAGCGCTCCTGACTGTCCACTCAATATCTCTAAAAGTTCCCGATGGATTTCAGTGAGATTCTATGAGAGGATAGAAAACGAACTACAAGAGTAGCCATTGAGTTCTTGAGGGGATTTATGTGACACCATAAGTTACTGCCCCGGATGACACCAAGCACAGGCTCATCACTGCTCACATGCACGTACTCACATACACCTACACACATAAACACTCACAAATACACGCACACACTCTCACAAATGCACGTAAACACACACACGCACTTGCACACATGCTCGCACGAATACATGCTCACACGAGATATACCGGCATACACACATGCAGGAACGCACACACACGCACATACACACACATACACACACAAAGGAGATCAAAGATAAATGAATATCATAATTTGGCAATGTCCTCACGTCTTATCAGTATGTGTTAGAAAAAAAAGATTTTTTACCAAAAATGTGATAGGAAAAGCCTGGCTACCGAAGGGTCAAACTTCTGTCCAGACAGATGATGATTACTGCAACTTTTGTATTATATACATAATAAATTATTATCAAGACAAAAGAAAAAAGGATCTGGAATATTCAAACCGGAGACGCTGAAGGAAGCAGGAAGAACAATGCATGGATAAACTTTTGTCACGTTTTTTCACCGTTGATTTATTTCAGTTCCTTTGGGCATTTGATGCAAGGGAAAACTTTTCATAGAGAAAAGTCAATATATATATATATATATATATATATATATATATATATATATATATATATATATATGTATATATATATGTGTGTGTGTGTGTGTGTGCGTGTGTGTATTCTGGTTCCTTTGGGCGCTGGATGCAAGGGAAAACTTTTAATCAAGCTTTTGTTAAATAGGAGAAAAATAGTGCATTAAGTATCAAAAAACAGTGAGAAAATATATATATATATAAAAGGCCCAAATAACTGCATCACCAGCGGCTGATTAGCTCAACTTTAAGAGCAACGCAAAGTTGAAGCAGCTGCGCTATCGGTCACAGGTTCAATTCCTGCAGCAGTCCCATTTTCTTTGATTATTTATTCTATTCATATTGTCAAGGCTAAGCAATACATTAACCGTGTAAAGATGGGAAATCATTTCAGATGAGAGTTTTTATTTGATACAACGCAATCTATAATCATTCCGTCAGATTTTATGTATCGATTTCTTTATATATATATATATATATATATGATTATTAGAATGAAATAAACCTTTGCGTATGTATGTGATAAATGTTCGTCAATATCTAAGACTTGTCGATTTAGATCACGGCAGTCACAGTAGATAATGTGAATTTTACATATTGGTGAGGATTGTTTTTGTTGTTCTTCCTTGGGTAGAAAAATAAAGTCAATTCCAGTTTTGGAGTTGGACAAAAAGTTTCAATTACAAATAGTCAATCACTGAGCCGTAACCACTTTAGTTTGAAAGATGCCTGATTTGCGCATGCGCATTAGATTAAGGCAGTATCAACGAGAATAAAAAATAAAATAAAATAAAATAAAGCCCCAAACAAACTCAGACACCCTTTCCCCACCTTTGTTATATTTTTTTTTTCTTTATTTGTTATCATATTTTTTCTGATACATGATGAGTTACTTCGAACTTGAAATTTGTTGATGTATGTTTTGGGATAAATAGGTGTGTTGACCCAATGATTAATCGACTCTTATTATCAGAAACCATAGGTGTATGAGCCAGAGTGGTTACGGACAAGGAGAACAACTTGACTTTCAAATTCATAACTAAACAAGGTACCTAATTCGGAATTGCTGCCAATGAAAGCAGAAAACAATATTTCTTTTAAGTTGTATGTTTTGGGATTTTTACTGTGTATCATTGATTAGAACCCCCCCTCAACTTCCCATAGCAAATAAGTGCTTGTATTTTTAATCAGTGTAAAATTTCGAGCAAATCAAACCCTCAGCCCCCTTTAACCAAAGAGTCCCCATACGCCTACGCTGAAAACTTGAAATTTCTTGTCTTGATTTAAATGTAAAAGTTTTACCCAGCGCAACCAATGCGTCATTCCTGATAGTCACCTATGGACCTGAAACATGGAACCTAATCAAAAGATCAAACTGAGATCGATGCAAAGTTAACGGGAGAGGATCCTGCTCAATATTACATGGATAAATCACAAGACAGCTCAGTATATCACAGAAAAGAGATGAGTCGGTGACGAAATAGAATCCATTAGAAAACCCAAATTACAAAGGCTAGTCATGTTGCAAGAATCCCAGACAACCGGAGAAGATAATCTGCGAAATCGAGGCCGAAAATAAGATGGCTGTCATTTTCCAGGGTTGGTAGCAAAAGGATATATTCAGCAGCGTCTTGAATAAAATTGGAGCCTTTTTAGGAAAAGCAATGTCCTGGATTTGGCCCAGAGGCGTACCCAATGATTTTAGGAGGGCAGGGCAAAGTGGATGTGCTAACCTTAAGTTATGATTTAAATATTTAGCTCTATTTCATTGTTTTTAGTGCCGTGTCATAATTTTTGTAGTTTGTTATTCAGGGTATCATCGTGATGTATTGCTTATGGAAGTTGTTTTACACTACATAACATTCAACTTTTTGAAACAAAGTGCTTTCTCACGCAGGTCACTCCAAAAACGTATTTGATGATGAAGAATCAGTAAGTGTAACAAAGGATGTGACTCATTGTTCGTGTCATTTCTATTGAATGTTCACTCACGTGAATATTAAAACTGTTATATTGGATTTAATATCGGACTGCATGCAAACCAACCTATAATATCATCTTCAGGAATATTAGTCGAATTTATATACATATAATTATTTGAAGTCCATGTCAAATAAAATAAACTATATAGCAAGACTCCAACTTCAAGTCTTATTAAACTTACCAGATATAATCGGCTGTTGTTCATTTTTATCGGCTAAATTGGAAAATAAATCAGCCAGATATAGCCCAAAATGGCTATTTTGGCAACAATTGATGAAAATTTCCAACAGCAATGAAGGGGGTGCGACATCCCTTTCCCTACAACCTCCGTTCTGTAGGCCCTTGATTTGCCCGTAGGCCGTCGTGCCAACCTTGATCTAATACTTGGATTCAATAAAGAGTCAAAAACTGATTCGTACATGAATATAAACATGGGCTTAGAGAAAGTTCTCTATGTCTACTATGGAAAGCTGGTAGAGTACCCCTTAATCGCAACACCGAAAACCAAAATGTTCCGAAATCGCTAAACTTCTTAGAAGCCAATATGACATCACAGATGGAAAATTCAACCCCTGACGAGAGCCGAGGCCGATTTCCAAAGCATTTATCTCGTTCTGACTACAGTAAAAGCTGCTGATTTATCCAATTTTTAGAAACCTTGAAATATATTTACATCACTAGCAGTGAAAACGAAACAAAGTCCAATTAAAACGAATTATTGTCACTTCCAACCTATATGCATTTATTCCGATATTTTTTCTTATTCTTTTATCAGTACAAAAGCATTCTCGAAAATTTCAAAGAAAGGCTGCAGATATTGTACGTGTAACAGTGATGAGAAAAGGAGAAAACGTTTATCTTCATCTCATTACGCAAATATAAATATTCCATAATCCAAAATACTTCCTGATCCGGGCATTTCGAACAAGGGGTACTCAACCTGTGATATGAACCTTAATTTGCATTTTTTCCAAATTGAATTTTAGGGATCCTAAAATCGCAGAACCCTACGTCAACTGCCCAGTTTGCCCGTAAGACAGCCCAGGATAAATTGCAAGGGAATTCTGGGGCAAAAAGATATATCCGGGTATCGGTTGTCAATTTACTATGATTTGTCTCTAATTATCAGCGACAGTGTCCCCCTCGATCTTCGGCCTCTGTAATGTTCCAATTTTTAAAACCCCTTGCACTTGGTGGGAAGGCCTGATCGGGGATCGGGGCTGCTCAAATACTCTGTTTGTTCCCCAGCGGACGCCAATACACGTACGATCATTTTTCCAGGTCGTATTACCGACATGGATTCTGTGTCTTATTTGTGCCAAGTTTTTCTCTCAGAAGATTTTGTGTTTTGTAACTTTCATTAATTATCATTACAGAGTTTGTTGTGGTATCGTTGTTGTTGTTGTTATCGTTGTTGTTGTTGTTGTTGTTGTTGTTGTTGTTGATGATGATGATGATGATGATGATTCTGACGATGATGTTAACAGTCAGAGTTGTGAGAAAGCAAAGAAGTGAAGGCGGCGGTAAAGGGAGGTCACTCACTCTCTCACAGAGAAGGCCCACAACTCCATCGCTGAGTCATTAGCTCCCACTACTTAGTCACTGTTAGCGTTACTACTACCGCTCCTATATTTTTGGGTCCAGCACAGGGTTGCCGTTTTGACCATTTTATGGCCAAATTCGACAAGTCTAGCCTTTTGAAAAAGCATTTGGTAATGAAATTTTCACTTTGGCCATTTTTAATTCTCTTTGTTGCAGTGATGATTTTTCATAAATTCCATTTTTTTTGTGCATTATTCAGTTTTTCAGTGTTTCATAAACAATCGTTATTATTAATTTTATTTAATTTTTTGCAACACGAGGGCCATCCCCGCATCGTGCCATTGCAATAAAAAGCAACCAAAAAATTTAGATTCGTCAAAATGGTAGAAAAAATTTTTTTTTAAAATTGATATCAAGGATTTACAATACTTCATCCAATCAATAATCAAACGGTTGCATTTGTAAATAATTATGGCATTTGGCTCCTTTTTGGCCATTTTTGCGTCTTTTTAGCCAGAAATCCTTCAACTATCTGACAACTGTGATGTGTGGAAAATACATCGGTCTTTTCTTTGTTTTTCGAGACAGCAGCCCGAAAAGATAAACAATGAAAATGATACTTTAAGAAATAAAGCCAAAACGCTATTCATCAAGTACCAACTCAAAGAGAATTAACTCTTGCTTCAGTGTTGATGTAATGGTTGACTAAGATATACAAACATTACATCATGATTGGAACCAGTCTCCCATGTGGTCTAGTGGTTAGGATTCCTGGCTTTCACCCAGGCGGCCCGGGTTCGATTCCCGGCATGGGAACTTTATCTTTTGAATCTTGGAACTGCATTCTTCTGTCTCATAACAAATGAAAAAAACGTCAGTGTATATATATACATGTATTGTACAGATCAGGCTAGCAGTATAACATAACAATATAAAGGAAATTCTGATACGTAATGAATTTATTTCATAGAGTGCTCAATACATTTAACTTTTTACTATGGAAGTTAAGTTGTTTTAGAGTAGAGCTGAAAATAAATAGTCAGCCTGATGAGGCCCTGAGAGGGCAGAAACATGAGCTAGTTTGTGTAGCGAATCCACATTCTACCATATATATATATATATATATATATATATATATATATATATATATATATATATATATATGCCAGCAGTATTTAAATAATTTTGCAATGTGCTTGAAAATGATAGGTTGCTCTGCATTTTCTTGCTTAGGTTCAACTAGAATGAACGTAGATTTTTACACATTTGAACAAAAAACCAAAAGAAAAA
The DNA here is from genome assembly GCA_963457665.1 of Thysanoteuthis rhombus. NCBI lineage: Eukaryota > Metazoa > Mollusca > Cephalopoda > Oegopsida > Thysanoteuthidae > Thysanoteuthis > Thysanoteuthis major. The sequence goes on along the minus strand of OY735238.1, from coordinate 657,688 downwards.
ACTAACAACAAAAAAAACAAAACAACAAAAAAAAGAGTACTACTCAATAATTAGCACTGAAAGGTTATCTCCCTTGACAAAGCCTACGGACGGAAAGTATAGACCTACACGTTACGTATTATATGTCGGCAGCTGGGTGCGTATACCAAAGTAGAAATCTGTAATTTAATACACGACGTGTGATGGCTTTATTTCATGAAAGTGCTCTGTACAGAAGTTGGAATAGAGCTTTAGACATGGTGAAATAATCGATTCGCTACACAGACACCCCAGGCTTCTTCAGGTGAATGATTCAAATTATCTGGGTCCCAGCTTGAAACCGTTATTTTGGAGTGCGTATTTAAAATCAACGGTGAATCTATGATTTCACTATATATATATATATATATATATATATATATATATATATATATATATATATAATTATTATTGTGTCATCCACAGCCAGCTGTTTCGTTGTATTACAACTCTTCAGTGTGGCTATAGACTTTCCATTATCCATCCACGAGGCAGGATTGAAACCTTCGCTTCGGACTCGGAGGCTGATATCCTACGTCTGAGCTACGGAACTGGACGGTCATGAAGGCTGAATTTAAGCGATATATCTTATTATAGGTCAAATTCCCCGTCCACCAGAGTGCTTTATTCCTCTGGAAGAGCGCGCGTGTGTGAGTAAATCTATTTGTGTGGGATTGTACATATGTGTGGACGATGTGAGTATATATATGGGAATATACTGTCTATCATTTTGGAGGGTCATTAACATCCAAAGAGTTTTTCGGACGATTGAACTCATTCTTGTTATTTGCTTTGTTGACACAACGTTTCGGTCCACCCATTCTTCGGTTTTCTGCAGGTATATCATCCGAATTGCAGTGAACAGTGTATAAATCAGACAAGTGCCAGGTTCAAATCGATTTGGTTTCTGCTACTCAATAAGGACAAGTAATGGAAATCAGGACCAGACAAAAAGAGGGAAAAGCCCGAATCAAATGTTGTGAGCGTTGCTACCATTGGAGAAAAGAAAATCATGTTTATCACCAACACATTTAGATGATGCTCCTGAAGAAGGCTGAAGAATGGATCGACCAAAGCGTCGTGTTAACCACACAAACAGCAAGTTTAATCGTCCAAATAACTCTTTGAAAGTGTGAATACAACATCGGGTGTGGCCCACACGATTTGGGAGAGATAACTCTCATACAGTATTCTATTCTAGCATTTCTTATAGGTAAAGATATCTACACCCTAATTGTACAGCTTGTGGGCATAGGTGAAGAGTTGAAAAAATTGGCAACATGTTTTTTCACATTGGCTGTACACGTACTTCGAAATTTCTGTGAATTATTGCTTGTAACATGACTGACTTGATACCCGGCACTAGATGTATGGGCAAAAAATGACTTTGGGATTTGACCTTTGACCTAAATGCATTTCCTTGGTTTTTAGTGATCTCATAAGTATAACCATATGAATGTACATTAGGTTGGAAATGTCATCTCAAATGTTTTTTTTACCATGACAGATTCCCAAATTGAATGCATCTGAACGCTAGACCCGGTAACAACTCGGCCATCTTGAATTTGACATCTCGTGGTCCTCAGAGGGCGAATCTGACTTCCTGCCTCATCTGGAAATTAATGTTATGGAATTTATCATGTTTGAAATTTCATGCTTTTTTCAAGTAGTCTACAATTGGTCATAATTTGAGAGATTATCCACTGTGTTGATATAAATACTTGAGATTAGTATTTGACCAAACTGACTGAATTTATGCTTGCTCAAATACTTTCGAGCATTACATTCTTTTTATGAATAATAGTTTATTTATGCAAAAAGTACTGCTCATAAGTATTTGAACAAGCGCAAAATATGTTTTTTTTATTATTATTGCAGGGGTCATTAGGGATTTTGAGCGACGGGAATCCTAATTATCTCTTCCTAATAGCAATGTGAGTTCGTATTTTCAATCTTCTAGATCGATTTTGATTTTAGAAGGATAGAAATAAACTTTCTTTTTTAGAAATTTAGCGTTTACAACCACAAAACATGATTAAATTTGTTTCTTTTGCATAGTGTTGCTATATACACACAAACATATATATATATATATATATATATATATATATATATATATATATATATATATATATATGGAGCGTATATATTAGTTATAAACAGCTTTCTTTCTCTCTTCCTTTCTTATCTCTTTCATCTTGGACTTTAGATTTCGTTATCTCGAGAATTGATCTGAAAAAAAAAGAAAATGACGTAGTGTGACGTAAAAAAAATATTCGTCTTTCTTTACCCACCCTGTATATCGTATCTTTATCAACGCCGTGAACCGATCACAAAAAGGAACGTTGTCTATCTCTCTTCAACTGCTCTCTCTCTCTCTCTCTCTCTCTCTCTCTCTCTCTCTCTCTCTCTCTCTCTCTCTCTCTCTCTCTCTCTCTCTCCGGGTCACTAAGTCCCTTACAAACGCTGTTAACTGAATTTAAAATTGTTCTCAACATGGAATCCACCCCGTCCAAAGAACGGTCGACTTTCGTGCCAGTTAAAAAGATGAATGGTTTGATTTCAGCAAGTTGAAATAATGCTTTCACCGAAATGTCAAATAAGGAATTTTATCTAACGATTCAGATGAAAATAGATTCGATCCGAAACATCTACATTTGTATGTATGTTGAGTTCTAGCAAAATGTCAAAGTCTTTGCAGGATAGAAATTCCACTGAGTTTAGGTTACAGATGTTTGGTCAGGAATTTAATTTATCTGACACGAAAACTCAATAACTGATCGGCTACATAGTCAGTGTTGCCAGCTCAAAATTTTTCTCAAAAAAATCTAAAAGGAAACACCAAAATGCACTAAAAACAACAACAAACACTGTTAGCCTTTTTTTTTTTTTAACCATTTTCAATAGCTGAAATGGCTAAATGTTGGAATAAAGCACTAAATTGGGAATGTTATTAGTAGTGTCTACGCCAGCAGAATAATGCAGCGCCTTAACCAGGTTAACGTGGAACAAGATATAAATACTACATGGATTCAGGTAGAAGCCGCCCCCTTCTACTGATCCGAACTCAATATTACGAGTTCATCAAAGCTTTTGACAACGACGTGTAGGAACACGAGAAGCGATCGTAAATCAAAATGTTTATTTGGCAGATTATAATCACCGAGAGATTATCCCCATTATATTACACAAGCGATTAGAAGCAAAATGTCTGTTTGTTCAAATACTTATTACAAGTACTATATATATATATATATACACACATATATATATATATATATATATATATATATATATATATATATATATATATATATATATATATATATATAAATGTGTGTGTGTAAATTATAAATTATTTGGAAACTAATTTGAGATGATCTCCCGTCATTACACGGTTAATATATCACTCGACCACGATATATATATATTATATTATATCATATTATCTCATACTGCTAGCCTGATTTGTACCACACACACACACACATATATATATATATATATATATATATATATATATATATATATATATATATTACATTGAAACTCTACTTGAATTGTTCTCCTGTTATTACACGATGAATGTATCATTTGGCCTAGACAACGTAAATAGAATGATCAGTTAAATAAATTAGGGCCGCTGCAGGAAATCGAACCTGCCACCGATAGGGTTGTCGCTCCAACGTAGCAATGTTCTTACCAGTGAGCTGAACAGCCGTCGGTAATGCAAAGACCTAAATAACTGCTTTAAACCCGAATTCCCATCTCATTTATTATCGGTCTTTTCACTTCTTTCAACGCAACAGTTTTATATTTAGAAATGGATATACATCATCCGACAGAATGAGCATAAATTGCGTTATATTGCATAGAAACACCTATTTGAGATAATCTCCCGCCGTTACAAGGTTAATGTATCACTCGAATTAGACAATGAAAAAATAATAAACAATTAAAGAAAATCGATTCCTGCAGCAGCTCCATTTTAAAAAAATATTTATTCTATTTACGTTGTCTAGGGCGAGTGATATATCAACCGTGTAACGACGGGAGATCATCTCAAATAATTTTTTGTATAATATAACGCCTCCTTTATATATATATATATATATATATATATATATATATATATATATATATATATATATATATATATATATATATATATATATACAAGTATGTATGTATGTATGTATATATATAAACTATTAATAAGCGGGAATATTTACTAGGTATAGAGGTACCAGGTCTGATAATGGGAAATAGAGACAAAAATTTGTTTCAAGTTAGTATTGCAAGAAGTTACCTATCTAGTTAATCAGCATTCAAAATGCTGGCTTTTACCTGAGCTCGAACCCTAACATGGCCTTGGCGTATGAGAGGGGCTGCAGTCTGGGGATCGTATAGAGCCGAATAGGGCCTGAGAGTTCATTGGGTGGAACTGTTTGTCGAAACTACTACATGATATGCTGATCAATAAATTAGGATGTCTATCGTTTATCGGCGACAAAAACAGTTTTGTGCCACCTCATAAATTTCCTCTCGGAGTCTCAGCTTCCGGCATCTGACAGATATAACAGAGGTCGAGGTCGGGGCTCTCTGGCGGAAAAACATTATTATCTGGTCACGTGAACTCGTTAAAGTTCTCAGGGCCTCAAAACCATGAAAAATCAGTGCGTCATTTGTTTCACGTCAACTCGCTTGATTTTACGTGGTCAACAAATATTACAAGTTCTTCCGTGTCGAAGATTAGAGAAAGATGCGACGTCACGCCATATCACACGGCCCACAACTGCAAGCAGAAGCAGAAAATGTCGAGACGAAAGGGGTCACGTGAGCATATCAGCGAGGACTCTCGATATCACATGACTCGGAGCCGTTAAAGCAGTGTGTGTCTCTCACCAATTCAAATAAGCGTTAAACTGGCCTGTACGTTAATAACGCTCACGAGAACTCACACAATATGATAACGTGCGTCATGAAGGGAGTGAAATGGTGGCAAAAGCTGGAGACTTATCCAACTTTAGTTCGTGAGGAAGGAGTACATAGCAGAGTTCGAACTTGCTAGCAATGACTGGTAAGAGAATCTGCTCTGAAAGTGTCAGTGTCACCGTAATCATTAGACAGACCTACAAACTGAGAACGTGTGCATGAAAAAATCATGCTCAACCTTACATGGAGAGATCACAACCCAGTCCAATATATCAGGAAGAAAACAGGAGTCCCAGACATCAAAGAAACTATTAGAAAACTGAAATGGCAATGGGCATGCCATTTTGCAAGAATGAAAAACAATTGATAGACGTCACAACTCACAACATGGATTCCCAGAGATCACATGCGAAACCGAGGCCGACAGAACACAAGATGGAGAGATGAACTAGACAGATTTAGGAAATACTGGATCCACGACGCCCATGGTAGAGAATTGTGGCGAATCCTGGGGAAGGTTTATGTCCAACGACGGGCGTTAAAAGACAGATGATGATGATGATGATGATGATGATGTGAGCTTTAAAATGTGCCCCTTGGATTGTATTCAAACGACTGTCTTTTTTTTAATGTGGGTTTTTGCACAGTTCGTCTATTGGACGGACCGGTCTTGAAAACTGATATGTGTGAACCCCGTTTTTCGAAAGTTAGACTAACATCGCTTTTTAACTTTTACGAGAAAGCTTTTATGAGAAGGGCGTTGGTTTTGCAGCACACTGTTATAGAGACAGCAAGTACCCTATTCCTCTCTAAACAACACTCTCGTCTCCTGTATCTCCAACAAACACAACCTCCGATCACTCAGCTTAGCGTACCATGATCCCACTTTTTTTAAATCTGGGAACACCCCAAAATTTTTCTGATGTGAATTAATTGTAATTGCTTCATCACTTTGTGCTATTTCAGTTTACGAAAGTTTGGGTTCTTTTTGAAGGAACATTCTACTTTCGGATAGCAAGGAAAACTACATTCATGTGCGTGACTGTATATTTTCGTGTGAAGAGGAGACAGAGCTTGCGCAAAGGTTCCTTGTCCCTTAGGTGAGACTCAAGATTTGCGACCCTGGGTTGTATTCTATAGACTATTCCTTTCAACTTAGAGTGTACCCCTAGGACTTTTGCGCCCTTAGCGACTGCTGAGATTTGCCCACTAGCTTGACCTATCTTGAGTGTGGCAATGAAGAGCGAGAATAAACACTTCCTCTCCAAGCTCCCCCTCTTCATTAATATCCAATATACAATTAGTTTTTACTGATCAAACGAATCGTATTAAGGTCAAACATCAGAAGGTATCCCAGAAAACCTCTCCGTTGGTTGTTAATCCTCCCTTACCCTCGCCACCCAGACTACCATCAATTTTCCACTTACTCTCTCCCTATTCTCCTTCATCCAGAAATTAAAGATTAGGACGTTGCTCGCCCTTTTCTACCTCATAATTCATACCATTTTCCAGAAAATAAGATCTAAAGAACACATCAAGAAGAGCCCGAATAATTATGTATGATTGTTTTCCAAATTGGTGATTTCCTATAAATTAGACCAATGGTTGCGAAACGTTGAAAACCCAAGGACCCCTTCTGTATAGGAAATCTTCTGGCTGACCCCTATTTTCAGCATTTAGTTTTTAGACTGAATTATGGACAACAATAAAAAGCAATTTTTGACCTTTAAAATTCATATTTAATTAAAATGGATTTTTTTCCCGAATTCTAGTACATGACTCAGATCTGAGTACAATAATTAATTTTTTGTTTTTTTATGGCTGTGTGATAAATAATGACATTTCTTTGCTACAAGGATTTGCAATGTCAGATTCAGAGCAAACACTGCCGGGGACCCTTGGACATTATTTGACTGACACCCAGGTGTCCGTGGACCCCTATTTCGAAACGAATGATTTTAGACGATTCACTTTTGATAATAGGAAGTGGGTATAAAGTTGTGTATGTCCGGGTGTGAAGGCTTCAAAAATAGAATTGTTTTTTTTATTAACTCTTCCGACGAAGTTGGAGAGGTATCTATTTCACCCTGTGTTTTTCCTTCGGTCTGTCTGGCTTGTCACACGATATCTCCTAAAGTTTTCCATGAATTTCGATGAAAGTTGGCGGAAAGGTGAACCATGGACCAAGGAAGAAAAGATTAAATTAGAGGGCGGATCCAGGGATTTCTTTTCGATTGAGTTAGTGTTCGGCATAGGCAGAAGAAAGCACTCTCTGAGTCCTTTATTATTATTATCATTATTATTATTATTATTATTATTATTATTATTATTATTATTTGATAGTCCATGACCTGTCATTTCGTTTGGCTGATGGCTGCTATTGATACGATGTGTGATAGACACAGTAGAGAGGAGGGAAGATGAAAAGAAAGTTAGGTAGCTTAATGGGAGAGAGGGAAGGGGACGGGCGGGAGGAAATGTACTTTAATAATAGGTTACACACATCGGTTCTCATAAGGTTAATGTAGTTCAGCAACATTGAGCCTGGCCACTTCCAAGATAAGTGACCGTCCGGGACTTTGAGAATACTAGGTAACGTAAACAACCGGGGATCAATCCCTGTCAGGGTCATAACATAGACTGAAAGAAAAAAAAATGGAATTTAAAAGAGCAGGATTAAGAGTAAGTGGTTTATTGCTGCCACTGATATTATAAATGTGACAGACATGGATCTTATCTCATATATGATTTTTATTTTTTACAAGATAAAGTGTTAGAACTGTTAAGCGCACAAGTGTGTAGGGGGCCTATAATGTTCCAATAAGAGGCCGGGGACTGTCACCTTACGGTATGTGGCAGGCCAGCATATTGAATAACTGACGTTGTTAACATTGACAGCCACCTGATAAAATGGTCGTGTATACAGGTTATTTGAAGGCGAGTGTAATCAATTGTTTTTCTGACAATTCGGATTTAGATAGTATTTTAGATTTTCTTTAAACCTGGAAAATAAGTACGAGTATGTTTCATTGCATAAACGTTTCATTACATTGGAAAACAATATAGCTGACACCGCACAAAGAAATGGATACTCGAATGAAGCTAGCGTATGATGCAATCATTTCAACAGCAGAATACAGTAACTGTGTTACCAAATGACTAATAATGTTGCACAAAATATAAGTGCACATAATTATACCCTTTTATCATTAGGGTTGCGTCCTTTATGGGACATCCAGTAAATTCTACCTTCTTATCCATAGGGTGGCGTGTTTATGAAACATCCAGTATTGGGGCGGTTGGTGGCCGAAACGGACGGACACAAACACACCTGGTACGATGGAGAGAGGAGAGAGTGAGAAAGAGATATGTCACGACCTTGATAAGCTGCCAGGACAAGGAAATAGAATAAGCTTGAGCTGACGTACCTGGAAAGTGATGTTGTAGTTGTTACACACACAAGGGTGCGTACGAAAAGACTTTCCATAACTTTTCTCTCCATTCACTCTTGGCCCCATCAATACTGATCTGCATTTTAGAATTAAAGATTCCTCGGTTGATACCGAGAATAAACGAGAGTCAATATAGTTTTCGGTACATCGTGTTATTCCAGTAGAGGTGTAAACAAGGGTTGTTACCACGATGCATACTGTTTTTCAACCAAGATGAGGATGCTAGTCTGAACGAATCATTATATAATAAGAAAAAAGCCACGTCTCAAAGAAAAACTGTGATTAAAACCAAGATTGCTCCGAAATATCTATCCATCCATGTAAAAGCCATGTATGCCAAATCGTATATCTAATTAAACAATTGTATGGTTTTATGTCTTTTTTGTCTGATTCCTGTTATAACCTAGACATTAAGATGGATTGCTCCTTGTTAAATAGATTAACATATCTATAAAAAAAAAATAATCATAGGGTGGTGATAAAATGAAACTGTTCTAACATAACAATGAAGAATATTTCATGATTGTTGGTCGGTAGGAAATAAAAGAAAAGAAAGAGTGTTTAAGTGACCAAAAGGAAACTAGAATTAGGATACTTGAATCATTACAATCAAATTACCCTATAAAATAGCTATAGGTTCTTTAGACCCGATTCATATTTAAATAACCCCGTCATTTTTACAAGTATATGATAGTTATATGATAATGACACTCTCTCGTCTTAGAGAAACGTTGTGATAAAAACAACCGAAATAAGGACGCTAGTCGGAAAGAATAATTATGAATTAGTAACCTATACAACATGAAATTTTATCCACGTACACTACATCGACGGGTAAAATCTTACTGGTTCATCAACTTTTTGGTCACCTTTTCGATTTCTTCTTATTGTTTTGGTAAGATCTTTTACAGGAAGCTAGAGGAATGCACACGATCTGGCGAAGGTTGGTCAGCTGACCGACTAACTTGACATTCTTTAGTCCATCGAGCAAGGGTGTTTTGTTTTTTGAGTCCACGCGCACAGCAACTGTGCAGGCAGACATGGGAAAACGACTCGAGGACCCCCACCCCCTGTTCCTGTTGACGTTACCGCTTGCCCGAACTTGCCCCCAAACTGTGCGTATCCAGCCTTGGCCCGAGAAGCCGTTAACGATGTCATGGACACTGAAGACAAAACCATAACCAATGCCGATACCAAGAACGGGAATAACGGTTGTCATCGTCGATAGCGACCGACAACCTCTAGTGAGCAAAGGACGAAACAGTGATGTCAACGACATGTTTGATCGCTATCACGTGACACCCGACTATAAAACGGTCAGCGATCGGTATTTAAATTGACAAGGGGGGATCAGAACGGAATTTGAAAAGCGATTAGTAGCTCTGACAAGTTAATACACCGAGATAACTCCGCCCCCCTCGCTCGAATGAAATGGACACGAAGAATACAAAACGTTTAAAAAAAAACAACCGTCAACCAAAACTGTCACCAGAACTGTCAAAATAAGTTTCTTCAGTTTTGAAGTGATTCTGTCAGGCTATGTATTTATACATGATTATGCCATTCGTTCCAGTCACACGAATGAAGTTGGAAAGTTGAAAATTTAGACATTTACTCCTTATTATGACCTAGAAAAACCTCTTTTGGCGGTTTTTAAAAAAAATCCACCCAATTAGATTTCCTGGGGATGTTCAATTTACAATGTAAGTATATGCTAAATTGGACTTTTAGTTCGTATCCAGCAGAGTTTACGCTTGTCTTGTTTTTTTGTTTTCTTTGTGTTTTTTTAAAATTTGGACTTTTTTTAGTGATCCAGCAAAGGGCAAGAGACGTAACTTATTCATTGATCACCCTTCTTCCAATTTTTTGATCAGTCACCCCCAACACAGTATGCTGCCAAAATATGCTGATCACGAGACAGTTTCTATTGAGTAACGAACAAGTCCCGTCTTCTTTCTTCTTTCTGCACAAACTTTTACTTCCTGATGAGAAACAGATTTATTATAACGTTCGTGCACACTGACATCTATATGGGTCGACGATTTACATTTCTCTTTCCTGTTTTCAAGATGGTGGCGTACAGTGACGGCCCAATGGTTCCTAACGCCCCGGGCAAGCTGAACTTCGGTACCCTTTGAAGTTACTTCTTACGATGAGTCAAATAAATATATAGGATTTGAAATATTACATTAATGTGTAACTGTAGCACAGAGCGCACCCATGATACTAAGCACCATTATCATAATTGAATGTTAGAAACTGTCAACCAAGACTGCCACAAAAAATGTCAACATGGGCTTCTTTCAGTTTTCAAGTTTATATCACCAGACTGCATCAATGGAGCTAGAGGGCTGAAAATTTGAACCTTTACTCCTTATTTTGTCTACAAAAACCTTTTTCCCTTTTTTTGAAATTCTTCCCCTGAAATCTTTTTTAGAGGACAGGGATCAGTTTACAAAGTAAATCTATGCTAAATTGATCCACCCTTTTTTTTCCCGAAATTCGGTCTTTTTTTCGTGATCACAACCAAACAAGGGGTGAGAGAGGTAACTTATTGATTGATCACCCCCTTTTACAATTTTTTTCTAATTGATCTAATTGATCACTGCTAAACAACATTGGTAAGGTGATGGTTTCTATTGAGTGACTAACCAGACGTGTCTTTATTCTATTTAATTTTTGCTCTTTTTCTATAAGAATTTGGAAAGTCCTTCTGCCCCAAACACATGAAAGGCGCCCACAGCACTTGGCACCCTAGACGACTGCCCATGTTGCCAGCACCTTGGATTGACCCTGATGGCATCCTCATTCAAGAAAGCCCACGACCCTTTTGCAATACCTCAAATTGTGCGGTTTTTGTGTAATACGGCCAAGGTGTTACGATACAAATTAATGGAACTAAGCATAAGCTGGAAATTTTGGAATGAAATACTCGCGCTAAACAAGGTATAACTGTAATGGTACATTGACTAATGCAAGTTTAGCTGCTTGAAAGTCTGGACGGCGCAAATTACTACCCTGATCAGGGTTGTCATTTTTACATCTTTATGGCTAAATTTGATAAATTTGGCCATTTTATAACATTTGGCCATGAGCTTTTCGGTTTGTACAATGCTTGAATTTTTCGCTGTTTTGACTTTGTTGCAGTTGTATTTTAAATAAATTCTTATTTTTCGTGTGTACTCTATTATTTCAATGTTTCATAAACAATCATTATTATTACATTCTAAGTACTGCTATTTAATTTCATCCTATTTTTCCAGTTGCTTTTTGTAATCTCAACTTGGTTCTCATACAAAACTGGGATCCAAAGACCCTGAGAAAGAGTCGTTATTATCAGGGATTTTTTTTAAAGATTCGCAGCCGGGAATACATGAAATTGATCCTTTACGGAATTTTTATTTTGAAATCTTTCTCTTGACACCAGTGAGATGCCCTCGAAACTATAATGGTACATATTGCAGAAATGTACCCTAGACCTTAATGTTTTAAAATTAAATAGAAATAAAAATAATTATCTTGAAATAAAATTAAAACTTTATTAATATTTCCTGGTCTGAGCGACATAACTAAGTGTCATTAGTTTTCAATTAATTTTATTTGATGAAGTAATATAAATCACTGTATCAAATTTTTATGACTACTTTTTCTTCAGCTTAATTTTTCAGTTGCTTTTTTTTTAATCGGTCTGAATAAAAGTTACGATATAACTTTCTTTCCACAGACATTTCTTGCATTCATCTTCAAAATTTACCTGAGGTAAAGTTTTTATGCACAGAAGATTTTTAAAAATTTTAATTCTGAAACAAACATAACATTTGTATGAACGACTTCCGTGAATAAAATCATGACGTTATGTAGATTTTGAATGTTTTAAACGAGTGAAGGGAATAAAAAGTAAATATATCCATGGATGCAAGAGATTTCGTCCTAATTTTTTGGTTGCTTTTTTTATTGTAACATATATTCATAAAAATTAATCTGATAAAAGAAACGAATGGAAAATCTTTATCTAAGATAAAACATAAAACAGACAAAAAATGTCATTCTCACACCTCTGCCCTTCCCCCCAAAAGTAAATACATCAAAGAAAATTCCATCGTACGTTTTGTTCTGACCTGTTGGAAAAATTTTTTTAAAAAGCAATCAAAAAATAAGGAAATGATAGTAATAGTCTTTATTTCATCTTAGTTCAATTATTTTCATTTTTATCAGATTTTAAAACAAAACCAACACATTTGAAAGCGAAGGGTACATTTCTGCTATATGAGCCTTTACGTTTTCGTGGATATCTTCAAGAGGAAAATTTCAGAATAAAAATTTAATAAGGGATTAATTTCATGTACATCTGGCTTCGAAAAAATATTCTTGGAGAATAACTTTTTCTCTTGGTCGTTGGACCCCACTCTTGTATGAGTATCCACGACTTGTAAAATTGAGACAGTGAAGAGTAGTATTAATCTAAAAATAAAATCCTTACGTTTCCAATACTTCGACTAATAAAAGATAATCATAAAATAATTGCCTTTGTAAACCATTTCCGCATGTGGTTATTTCTGGGAATTTTTTACCTGTTTGGGGGCTAGAAATGTCTCTAATCATCTGGCAACCCTTTACCTGATCCATTGTACTATTCTTAAAACATGGCGTTCATTTCATTTTCATTTCATTGGCTGAAAAGCTGGTGGCGAAAACGAGGCTGATCAATCTGCATAATTGCCTTCTCTTCCCTTACGACTTCATTGTAGGCATTCAAATGAAAACTATCTATCATGGACGTCTACTACCACTTTTCCAGGGAAGGGATTATATCCTCCCAAGGGGATAAATAAAAAGATATATTCGTGTTGAATCTAAGTGACATCCTATTACAAGGAAGGCATTCCAGTCGGCTGAAGGTGCTGCACTCACTGCCATTTGTAGCGTAAGCAACTACAACCCACTGAATGATCCAGATGTCAGATGGTGCACTTGTCTGTTGTCAGCGATGCATAACCTGACCCCAGGGTGACACGATGGAGTGAGCACCAGCAAATTTTATATGGGAGCATCAAGGTGGGTTTTACATAAGACAATTGTATTGCACAATCATCCTTTACTGACTATGAGTTTCCAACTTTAAAATCCCTTCACACTCGATGGAAAGGCCTGATCCATTGTGTGTGTATGTAGGACTGTTTGGTCTCACCCAACGAACGCCCATGCTGCCAATATCTTTTAGTATACAATCCTCAAGGAGGGAATTTTCCCGCCCTTCCTCTGGTAAAGGCGGGAAAACAGGTTTCGTCAGGAAATGGACGCTTTGCGAAAATCGATAAACCTTGCTCTGATTTCTACAAATAACAATTGTGATCGCCGTGTTTACGTGACAATGGGAAATTGCGGGTGACAGTTGCATTAGACGTATAAATTGTTTGAGGTTATCCAATATGATGTGTCGTCTTTCCTATTCGCTCCTACAAGAGACAAGTACTGCTCCATAGGTGTGTGGAAACGTCTTCTTTCTTTTATTCTTTTATCCCTTCTTTTATTGAAAAATCACACTGACTACACAAACAAGCAATAACGCACTTGATAAAAAAATGCAGAGTACATCTCTAATCTCACGCAGGAGATTACTCACGCACAAAGGCCACACGGAAATTACATATACAATCACAAACTGTACGCTTATAATGAAAAGAGAGTGCATTAGTCTATTAGTAGTAATAGTCTTTAAGTTATCGGAACTGCTTAGATCAATCGTTTTGAAAATGGGGTCCATGGAACCCGACAAATAACGTAAATTATCCATCGCACATATCATCATCATCATCATCATCATCATCATCATCAGTCTTAGATCGACCGTCAGTAGACGTAAACGTTCCCCTGGATTCGCCATATCTCTCTATCATGGGCGTTGCAGAGCCAATATTTTTAGAACCAGTCCAGTTCATATACTATACCGTCTTGTGATCTCTCCATGTGATGTTGAGCATGATTCTCTCATGTGCACGTTGCATGCTTTTCAGTTTGTGGATCAGTCTCTTGGTTAGGTTCCATGTATCAGCTCCATAGGTGACTATCGGAAGGATGCATTGGTTGTATACTCTTCTCTTTAGGACTAATGGGATCTTCTTGTTTTTGAAGATTGAGCTTGCTCTACCGAAGGCTTGCCAGCCTTGAGTGATTCTTTACTTGATTTCTTCAATTGATGATATCATGGAGATTCGTCGTCCGAAGTGGAGGTATTGGTCTATTTTGCCCAGCTTTGTGTTTTCAGTTTTGATTGTTGTACATTTATTTCCGACATGTTTGTTGTACATAGTCTTTGTTTTGCTGAAGTTCATGTGAAGGTCAACTTCTTAGCTTTTTTCGTTCACTTCATCTAGCATTGGTCGGAGGTCTTGGAGGTTCTCTGCAAACAGGACGATGTTGTCTGTAAATCAGAGATTACTCCGGTATTTGCCATCTATTCAGATTCCTTTGTTTTCCCAGTCTAGGTTTCTGAAGATCATAGGCTGTGAAGAGTTTGGGTGAGCTGTTATCACCAAGTCTTACACCTTTTGGGGGCTGAAAGGGCTCTGAGTCTTTATGTAACCCGATAAAGGAGCTGCTGTGACAGTATATATGATGTAATACTATGATGTATACGGGGTCTACACCTTATTGGGTGATAGCACCAATGATATTGAGAATATCTACTGAGTCGAAGGCCTCCCTAAAGTCCATAAATGCTGTGGAAAATGGTATTGTGTATTCTGCTGTTTTCTCTTTTAGTTGGCTTATTGAATGGAGATGGCCAATGGTTGAGTAGCTACTTCTAAAGCCAGTTTGTTCCCATGGTTTTTGTCTTGTGTTTTTTGTGATTGGTTGGTGATAACTTTGGTGAAAAGTTTGTAGATGCTGTTGAGTAGATTCATTGGTCTGTAGTTGTTGAGGTCTTTCAGATTTATATGTAAGAATTCAAATAGATTTAATCCACTTAGAAAAATGTAATTTTCAAAGGTCAAAAATTGATTATTATTGTATTTCATTGATTAAAGTCTAAAAATAGGGTTCCGACGAAATATTCCCTTTATTGAATGGGGCCTTGAGTTTTCATAGTTTCGAAACTGCTGGCTTAGATGAATTATTTTCACCATTAATTTATGACTAGTCTATCTTTCATCTAATTATTGTTGCTCTTTATAGCAAAACTTTTTTCATTTAAGTAAGCAGCATGGATAGGGAATAAAGATATGGCCTCTTCAAATAAATAAGATGATTGTTCATTGTGGCATAGCACAACTAATGTTAGCCCAGGTTCGAGAAATTCGTGATGAAAAAAATCATTTTGAAACCTACGAAATGTAAAGAAATCGTCATTCGTTCTAGTTTTTTGCAAGAAAAAAAAAGATCTCAAAGCATATCGATAAGTTCTGTTGTTCAACAAATTTCAGTATTGTGTAAAATTTGTGAAAAAGTAGAGAGAAGACTGCACAGAAAATTTCAGCTCAAGGATTATTATTTTCAAATGGTTTCATATCTATCGCATTGCACTGAATCAGCATCAGGATGCTGTTAGAAATGTTTATTCTTTGGGTCTGTTTTCGACACCATTACTATAGCAATGACGGGTTTCTAATATCATTGTTTCATACGTGGAAAATGTTTTCTCTTTTGATTTTGTGTAGTAGTAGGTAAAATAGACAAGCTTTTAAATTTCATATCTTTTTCTGAATCTTCATCAAAAAACGATCATAACAATGTATTTTCACATTGTTTATCACTGTGATTCTAGGAAAGACGTGGGAGGAATGTGACTAAAGTTTCTCTCTTCAGATTGCTACAGAAGAGAGAAATTCCACATGGACAAAAAGGATGCTTATGCAATGAAAATTTGACTAGATGGGGATCGTCATCAACCTCCCATCACGTTCCCGTTAATCTCGTCAACTTCCTCCTTTTTGATGTTTTAATAGCAAAAAGTAAGTAATTGGTTGTAGGGAGCTGACAGTCCTGAATGTGCATGTGTGTGACATGGCGTTATTATCTCCCAAAATTCTACGATACGTGAAAAACATTTAGGATCGGTTATTGCCGCACAGTAACCAAACTCACTGAATAGCATCTCACTGCCGACTGAGTAATTCCAGTGGAGAGTTTCTGTTTTTGCATGTGCAGTAATGTCCCCTCTAATCGGTTGCCAAGTCACAACAAGACAGCACCAATTCTCAGTTCATATATAAGAGCCCTTTGTACCCCACTTCTTGTGTGGAAAACCAAGAATTGACACTAGTACTAACTAGCACTTTATCGAATTATATTAGCATCAGTGATGAAGGGGTAACCATTCACAACTAATACCCAGTTTTCCGAGACCTCCCCAATATACAATTAATGACACCGAGCAACGCCCTGCCTCTGCTTACCATCTATATAAACCAGTGGTTCTCAACCTTTTCTGTTCCATATTTTACCCCGACAAAAGTTGGTAGTTACTAATTTCATCTAAATAATTTCTTTATCGAGTACTTTCACTACAATTACCCTATTACTTCGATAAATCCCAAAGTTAATGAGTTAAGTATTTGTTAATATGGAAACTATGGTATGATTAGTAATTTATAGAATTGTATAATTAGAAATTAATAGTATCATATAATTAGGAATTAATCAGTCAAGTCTTGACATGACTCAGTTTTGTGCCATGGAACGGTCTAAGATTTTCAAGCCCAAATCCCAAATTGCCTTCCGAAATATTCGGATTGGCCCCTTGTGGAATCAATAACATAGACATTCCAGTTAAAGTCTGAATTCTTTTTATTAGTTCTGTTTATTATAAGAAACTGTCAACCAAAACTGTCAACATAGGTTTCTTCAGTTTTTAAGCTGGTTCGGCTGGTTACGCGTACAGATCGAACCAATGGGACTGGAGGGCCTATATTTTCAACATCTACTCTTTATCATATCACGAAAAAACTTTCTAAAATCCCCCTGAGAGGGGTTTCAATTTACAATGTGAGTTTATGCTAAATTGGTGACAAGTTTGTGTCTGCTTGTTTTTTGTTTTGTTTTTTGAAAATTCAGAATTTTCAGTGATCCAACTAAAGGCGAGGAAAGTAACTTATTTATCGATCACCCCCTTTCCCAATTTTTCTAATTGATCACCCCCACTACTGCATGCTTCCAGAAGACGTCGGTCACAAGACGGTTTCTATTGAATTACTAACCAATTATTTATTACTTTTGCCGGTGAAGATATAAGATTCTTCTTTTATCCTTTGATTTTTGCAAAGGGCATAAAGTAAGACGAGCTATTCTGCTTTTTGGGGTTTCGTGAGGTCGATGTGTCAAAATGTTTGTTTTGTTCCTCAAGCACCGGCTGATAACGATTCATTTAAAAAGTTGCATGGGAATGCTTTTCTTTCTAGTTGTTAGCAAAGATTATAGAGGAAGATAACAATGATTATTTAATTACATAATTAATTAATGCTAATTAGTAGAATGCCCAGTAAACCAGGAATTTTATTATCAAGAGTTCATTGGAATTATATAGACATGCAATGTTCAGAATATTTGAAATTAGACAACTATTCGGCTCGAATCTAATATATCGTGCAACGTGACTTATGTTCCTGTGTGTTATTTTCTAATTGCTCAAGTGTAAAAAGTGTAGAAAATGGCTATTATTCCCTTCAAAATTAATTTTATTGTGAGCAGGACATTCATATTCATGTGTAATTGTTTGAAAACATGCAAATTCGCCTGGTTTTCAATTGAAAAATAAGCAGAATTCAAATTATCATTGCTCTTGTCGCAAAAGCAAAGTTTGAGGAGAATAATTGACATTTTCAATACATTTTAGACACAATCAATCAGCGAATAAAACATCACCAAGGAACTGAAAATAATAAGATCCCATCAATCCTAAAGAGAAGGGTGTATAACCAATGTATCCTCCCAATTGTCACTTATGGAGCCGAAACATGGAACCTAACCAAGAGACAGACCCGTAAATTGAGAACCATGCAACGTGCACATGAAAGAATAATGCTGGGCCATGATAATAATGGAGAGACCACAAGACAGTACAGTACATCCGAGAAAAGACAAGAGTCAGGGACATTATAGAATCCATTAAAATCTCAAATGGCGGTGGGCTAGCCATGTTGCAAGAATGGCAGACAATCGATGGACATCATGACTCACAACATGGATCCACCGAGACCACATGCGCAACCGAGGCCGGCAAAATGTTAGATGGAGAGATGAGATAGACAGGTTCAGGAAGTACTGGCTCCGTGACGCCCATGATAGAGAAGTGTGGCAAATCCTGGGGAAGGTCTATGTCCAACGACGGACGCTAAAAGACTGATGATGATGATGATGATGATGATGATGATGATGAAGGAACTGAAAACAAAACAAAATCGCCATCACAGTCAATAATTGAACAACCCTAGCGTCAAATTCTGAAGTCATGCAAAAAAATTCCTTCGAAGAATAATTATGGTCAGATTGAATTTCACACAAGACATCACTAACGTCTTCTTCGGGAAAATAGCTAAAATAGAGCAAAAAAATATCTAAAAACATCTAGATTTTCCAGAATCTAGATGTTTATCTTTAAACCCGTCAGAAAAAGACCCTAAAAGATAAAAAAATCCCCCAACCCAAAAAAACAACCCCATCTTGGGTAAGGGATCTGAGATTTTGTAGAAGGCTGAACCATGGGCTAAGGAAAGGTTGAATGAATTTCGGGTGGATCCAGGAACTTTTTGCAGTTACCTCCTCTGCATGTAACTATATATGAACTGATTTCAATCCAGTAATTGGAGAAAGTGGCTTTAACTGTTGTATTCGCTTTGGAGACGATGAAATGTCTTCTTTTTTTCCTTCTGTCCTTCTGTAAGTTCTTCCTTTCTCTTTTTTCTCTTCCATCCGTTCTTTCTTTCTTTCTTTCTTTTTTCTTCCGTCCTTCCTTGCTTTCTTTCTTTCTTTTTTCCTTCCTTCGTTTTTTCTCTTTCTCTTTTAATTTTCTGTTTTTCTTCATCTATCTCATTTTCTTTTGTTCATTCATTCTTTTTCCTTTCTTTCTCCCTTCCCTAACTCTTTCCTTTCTTTCTCCCTCCCTTAATTCCTTTCTTTCATCTTTTCTCTCTTTCTATTTTTCTTCCTTCGTTTTTTCTTTCTTCTTCCAATTTCTCCATTATTATTATTTTGTGATTTCTTTTTCCAATCATTTCTCTTTTCCCTCAATAATTCCTCTTTTTCTTTTTTCTTTCCTTTTTTTCTCGATTCCCTTCAGACTTTTTCACTTCCTCTCCGCTTTTGTTCTCTTCTTTTTTTTTATTTCTCTGTTTTTCTTTCGTTCTTTTGATATTGCTTCTTTTCTTTCTGTCTTTCTTTCTTTCTTTCTTTCTTTCTTTCTTTCTTTCTTTCTTTCTTTCTTTTTTTCTGTCTTTCGTTCATTCATTTACTTTCATTTTCTTCTCTGTTTTCCTGTCCTTTCACTCTTTTTCTTTCTTTCTTTTACTTTTTCTTTTTCTTTCTTTCTGTCTTCTTACTTTCGGTTTTCTTTCTCTCTTTCTTCCATTTTCTTTCTTTTCCTCTCTTCCCTTTTCTTTCTTTTTCTTTTATTTTCTCTCTTTCTTTTTTCTTTCTTCCTTTTTTCATTTCTTCTATATTTTTGTCGTTCTTTCTTCATTTCTCTCTTTTTTCTTCTTTTTTCTCTTCTTCTTCTTTCTTTCTTTCGATTTCTTTTTCCCCGTTTTGTCTTTATATTCCTTTCATCCTTTTTCTTTATTTCTTCCTTT
>OY735238.1:630000-635000 GCA_963457665.1 Thysanoteuthis rhombus | reverse complement strand
GGGGGAAGGGCCATGAAGAGAGAAAGAAAGAAAAAAAAGGAAAGAGAGAAAGAAAAGAGAGAGAGAGAGAAGAGTAAGAGAGAGAAAGAGAGAGAGACAGGAAAGGATGGGACATAAACAAAGGGGAAAGGGGAGAAGAAAGAAAGAAAAATGAAAGAAATGAAAAAGAAATGAAAAAAACGAAAGCCAGAAAGAAGAGCTAAGAATGAAAGGGAAAAGAAAGAGAAAGACAAAAAGAAAGAAAGAAAGAAAGGATGAAAAGGGAAGGAAAGAGAGAAGAAAAGAAATGTAGAGAAGGAGAAAGAAAGGATGGGAGATGAAGAAAGGTGAAAAAACAAAAAAAAAGTAAAACGAAAGAAATGAAAGAAAAGATAAGACCTAAAGGAAAAATAGAGAGGGATAAAAAGAAAGACAGGATGAAAAGAGGAAGAAAGAAAGAAAGAGAGGAAGAAAGAAAGAAAAAAAGAAAGAAAGAAAGAAAGGTAGAGTAGGGGGAAGAAAGTAAGGGACATGAAGAAAGGAAAAAGAAGGAAGAGAGAAAGAAAAAACAAAAGAAATAAAAAAACGAAGGTAGGAAAGAAAGGATGAGAGAAAGAAAAAAGAAAGAGGACAAGAGAGAAAGAAAGGATGAAAAAAGAAACAAACAAACAAAAAGAAGTGGGGAAAGAGAGGATAAAAACGAAAAAGAGAAATTAAAAAAAAGAAAGGAAGAAAGAAAAGGGGGACAGAAAGACAGGAAATACACGTAAGGTAAGTACAAAAGATAGAAAAAAAAAGAAGAAAAAAAAAAGACTGTTCTGGTTAAGAAGTCAACATGACCGTCACGTGACCAACGTCTTCTGGATAATAATCAGAAGGCACAATTGTCATCAATATAAACAAGCCGAATGATGTATAGGGAAAGCTTGCCTGCTGCGTGGTAAAAATCCTACTTCTATTCTGACTGAAGATGATTACCGCAACTTCTCGATTGTATAATAGTATAACAAGTAGAAAAAAAAATCATCGTCAATTTTCTCAGGTGTTAGAAACTCGTCAGTTTGGTTCAGTCGGTAAGAGAGCGACCGACCGATCAATTGTTTTTTATTTCAAATCACGGTATGGAAATGTTGATTTTATACATGTTTGGTTTAACGTGGCAGGGCAGATAAACAGTGGAGAGTTTACTCCCCCGAATTAGGCGAGGATTGTTCTTGTCCTTGTTGTTGCGATGGGGTTGGATAAAGCCAACTCTGGCGAGCAACTTGAACTGTAGTTTGACAATACTACCTGTTCATGTAACTTGTTAGTTGTGAACAAATACATTAAAACTTTCATTCATGCGAATAATTACATATAAAGTGATACAGCATATACTAAAACCATGGATAATTTGTATATTTTTGTCTGTTTACAACCCAATTCAATTAAAAAAGAGAGATAACTATTAAATGCTAATTATACGGTACTTACCCTCAAGTTGAGTTGTTTAATTTAATACTTAACTATGATCAACTAGAAAAACTTGGGGAAAAAAACTTGCATAGTAAGTAAAAGTGCATTTAGAGCCCCCGTCACAAAAGAATTTGTCCATACCTACTCTTCATGAATGACGGATATGGTGCAAAAATGTGCAGGTCGTTTACAGGGTTATGCATAAATGAATGAGAATTACCATTGAATATTCATGATTAAGAAAAACTAGTGGAAAGTTTTATATATTTCATATTTTTAGTTCCCCGTCGGAAAATGCTGCTGGGGACTATCATTCGCTAAAGATGTCTATCGTTGTTGTCCTCGTCTCTTTTTTTTTCTCAGTATGATAACTTTGTTATTCATTAATATATTTCAATGATATTTTGTATATTCGGTTGTAGAGAGATTCTACCCGGGGGTGGTTTACATTTTATAAGCAAATGTGGGGGTACTTCGGAGTTAACGTTCCAAATAAATAACTAACTGCCCCCTCTCTCTCTTTCTCTGCCTGGAGTTATATTTCTAAGATGTTTTTAATCTATTTTGTGGAGATGCAGGTTGGCCAAGCGCTAATATTCTCGGAAATGGCATGAATCCATCATTCCCCACAGCTATGGGTGATATAGCACAGGTTGGAGAGAGTGACGCCATATCGGGTACTTGTCGCCTCTAGGTCTGTATCACATATCGCAAACTTGGGCCGACTGAATAGTTATGTGATATCTGGAGCCCAAGAAGATGTTAAGTTGCTATAAAGTGGGAGTTAGAGAAATTAAAATTCCCTTTAATTAATTTTACTCTTTAAGAATGAAAGTTAATAAAGGATAATAACGGTGCGTAAAAAATTGTATAATTATGTGCATATTCATACGCGTGTGAGGAGATATGAAGGACTTGGAAGTGGATGTATTCGCATGTATGTGCGTGTGTGTGTGCGTGTGTGATGTATATTGGGGGAGACACTGGGAAATCTGAAAAACCTGGCCAGCCCACTTGAGAGGCTCCTAAGACAGCATAGGTGGGTAACGGTGAATCACTTGACTTGTCCAAGTTTTTTGTTGGCCGTATGTCTCGAAAAGGTAGATATGTGGCTTTAATGGCACTGGTGTCATCTTACTACAGAGGGCTGATTGAAGATTTGAAAATGTTTGCAGTGGGAATTAAAACAAAAGGAATCTGTGCAGAAGCAGGAAAGGGAGAGAGGATTAAACAAGGAGAACCGGGGTGTGAGTAAGAGAGAGATAGGTGGATGAGAATCAGAAAGACAGAAGTGATTAGCTAGTAAAAAGGTTAAATTGAGTTGCTAGGGTGGACAGAGCGACAGTTGGAAGAACTAGCTCTCTGGGACGCATCGCCTGACTCGCATGGCATTACTTAATTGTATATTTTATATCTTTTTTATCAGTGAATCTTATATATTTATCTCATAATATCAATGATTCAAAAAGGTCATGATCTGATAATGAAGTTCTGCTGGAAAACTGATGCAAAATATCAACTACAAAGACGTGTCCAAAGTGGACCGTACCTCATCTAACAATATCATATATTGTTTATGTAACATCTGATATCATGAGTAGGATTACAAATACGTAAACAAATGCTAGCAAGCTGGATCTGTGGAAATTCCACGGTAGTTGATCACTAAAATTATCCATTATCTCATGCCCCTGCTCTTCTCTCCCTCCTTTGTCTGCATCTTCACAATCTCTCCCTTATCCATTCCAATAGTGTCCATCCTTTTTCTCCTATCTCACGCAGACACTTTTTTTCATTTATCTCTCTCTCTCTTCCTTTCTTCACAGCTTCTTTCACTCTTCATGTTTCTTCTATCACTCATAGACAGCCTTTCTCATTCAGGACTTTCTCTTTATCCATCCTTCCTCTCTTTTTCGCTATTTATTCTTCATCCGTCTCTTTCCTCCGTTGGCATTTTTCTCTTTCCCCTTTTTTCTCTCTCTCTCGATTTTTCCTTTATTTCTCGCTGTCGCTGATCTCCTCTCTCTCTCTCTCTCTCTCTCTATATATATATATATATATATATATATATATACATACACACGCACACACACACACACACACACACACACACATATATATATATATATATATATATATATATATATATATATATATCTTTGTCAGTCTGTTTATATCTATAAGATATACTGTAATTCTTTCTCTATCTCCTTGTTTGGCATACACCCATTCTCTGTCTGTCCGTCTGTCTGTCAGTCTGTCTCTTTCTTTCTCCTTCTCTATTTATTTATATATGCCAGTCTGATTATATCTTTTAGAAATACAATCATACTTCCTCTCTCTCTTTAGCATAGTCTCTCTGTCTGTCTGTCTCTCTCTCTCCTTTTCTCTATCTCCCTCCCTATTTATCAATACCAGTCTGTTTCTATCTATCACTTTGAGACATATGGTCATTCCATTTCTCTCTCTATCTCTCTCTTTTTGGCGTACTCACAATCTCTGTCTATCTGTCTCTCTCTCTCTCCCTATCTATCCATCGATCTATCGATCTATCTCTACCAGTCTGTTTATATCTATCTATTTATTTATCTCTTTTAGACATACGGTCATTCTCTCTCTCTTTTTCTCTCTCCCTCTCCCTCTCTATCTCTTTCTCTCCCTCTGTCATACTCTCTTTTGGCATACTCTCATTCTCTATCTGTCAGTCACTCTGTCTCTCTCTCTCTATTTCTTTCTCTCTCTATAGATATCCATCTATCTATCTATCTATCTATCTATCTATCTATGCCAGTCTGTTTATATCTATCTCTTTTAGACATGCAGTCATCCCCCCCTCTCTCTCTCTTTGGCATACCCTCATTTTCTGTCTGTCTACCTCTGTTTCTTTCTCCCTATCAATCGATCGATCTCTCTCTAGCTATCTATGCTAGTCTGTTTAGGTCTATCAATCTCTTTTAGACATACGTTCATCCTCTCTCTCTCTCTCTCTCTCTCTCTCTCTCTCTCTCTGGCATACTTCCCCTTTCTCTCTCTCTCTCTTCCTGCCCCCTCCCCCAGCCACACTAACTACTCAAATGTTTCCGAATTGTGCCGAATGACATTTTTTTTCCCGAGGTTGCTGCCGATTCAGCAGCAGAGGCCTCTGCACAGACCGTCAATCGCGTTATCAGCTTTTTGGCATCAGCGTCATTATTGGATAACAATAGTGAGATCCAACCAAATTCCGAAGACGGCTTCAGGAATGTTCCGTGCACACGGAATGACGTGGCTTCCGCTCTCCATTCGGATTGGTCGAAAACTGGGTCTACCCAACAGAGAGAGAAAGAGAGAGAGAGGGAAAAGGGATAATGGTAGATGCGTAGATTCTTAATAGGTTGGTCTCGTTAGTGGTTCAATATATTGCCGGGTGGCTGGAAGGGGTGTTGGATGGATGGATGGGGGGGATGAGGGAAAGAGCGGAGTGAATGAAGGAAGGGAAGGATGAAGGGGTATGGATTTAGGTGGAGAGAGAGAGAGAGAAAGAAAGAGAGAGAGAGAGCATAAAGAGACCGGAAGAGAAGTATTAC
>OY735238.1:610000-625000 GCA_963457665.1 Thysanoteuthis rhombus | reverse complement strand
TTAATTAATATTTTTGGGCACTCTACTATAATCTATCGAATGTAATTACTTATCAGAAAAAAGAAAACAACAAATTATCCATCAATAAGACGGCTATTGTCGCAATATTTATAAAGGGAAGTTTCTGCACATTCAATCTAAGAAGAGATTATGGAAATGGATTCCCCATATAAGAAAAAACCCCACGAAAACACATTTCATTCAAGTTTCCATGTGTTCAGTCGAATAAAATATGTACATATATACATGAATAAGCTTCTTGGCGGCGGCCATCTTGAATCTCTCAATTTTCAGGCATTGTCAATCATTTCGGGAGCTGTGAATACAGCGGAGTTAAATTCAGCATCTCATAAAAACCCTGGAAAACACCGTTTGTCATAAATCTACAGAAATTCAGCCTAGTCTAACAGATAGATGAGAACGGATAGCGACAGATAGACAGATAAAAGAAATGCTGATAGTTCTTATGTATTGTATCGAAAGAAGAAGTAATTTCTTGAAAAAGTGTTAATTTCTCGTGTTATCACATGGACGACCAGTTAAGATTCATTGAAGTAATTGAAGAGATTACGTATACATGTATAGTAAAGAAATTTCTCAACTGCCAAAGAAAGAGACAGAAATGAACAATTCGTTACATATTTAGCAGATTAGAATTGATTCATAGCTGAATGATATTACTGTAATCCTGCTTGTCACAGCCTACGACCGTTACAAGCTGATTGGTTGGAAAAATGACCAGTCAGGAGAGAGGGAGAATAGTCGAACGCAGAATTGAAGCAGACAACAAGCGTTCTCCGTTTGTTTCTCCATATTTATTACGTTACAGAATTACGAGCTTGTAAAAAATCAAGATTTCGGTTAAGATCTGGTTTAGCAAACCAGTGTATGTTAAATGATTTTATATCACTTTCTTTTTACTGTAAATTATACAGATAAAATATTACTTATCTTATCAAAATACCATTTGGATACTATAAAGTGGAATTTTGAGATAAGTGAAAAAAAAGGTAAGGTAGTTTACTGAATAGATAGGAAAAGAATGGAAGAGAAAAGGAAATCAGTTTCATAAGAGGGTAGGAAGAGAGAGAGGGTGGAAGGGGAGGAAAAATGTGATTAATATAAGGGTAGGAAAAGAGAGGAAGGACGAACGTTAAGTAGTTTTCTGTAGCAGTTGGAGGGAAGAAGGAGTCAAAAAATTAGGTAGTTTGATAGGAGGATAGGAAGAAGGTGGACTGAAAAGATGGTTTTAATAAGTAATAAGAGAGGGAAGAGGATGTTTACAGAGTTTACTGAGAAAAACAGATTCTTTTTTGCATGTGAAACAAATCCCTGTTTATATAACATTCAGTTGAAATCATAGTCGGGTAACAAAGATTGAAAGAGAGAAAGGAGAGAAAGGGAAGATACAGGCGATGGGGCTAGGGGAGAGCCATGAAATAATCGATAATCTTACTAGTTGTCAAACACGTGGAATTACTACGAACCCAACTAGTTTCATACCATTAGATATACAGCATCTAACTATCCATCCCCCCTCTCTCTCTTTCTATTTCTCTCTCTCTCTCAACACACACATACATATATATATATATATATATATATACATATATACAGAAGAAAATTACATAGATTACCCAGATATTGTAAAATAAGTGACTGAAGTGGCACAAAAAGTTTCTTTCAATATGTCAAATGTTTGAAGCTGTAAAGCTTTCTTTGTGATATATATATATATATATATATATATATATATATATATATATATATATATATATATATATATATATATATATATATATATGTGCGTGTGTGTGTATGCATGTGTGTGTGTGTGTGTGTGTGTGTGTGTGTGTGTGTGTTTATGTATATACTTCAATCTATACCTATCTATTTAGCTAGCTATCTCTGTAAATATCTATCCATCTTGTATATTCCTATGTATACGTGTGCACGTATATATGTATATACATATAAGTATGTGCATAAGAATGTATGTTTCTGTACATGCGTATCTCTGAACGTATGTTCATTTATGAATGTACACAGTTACAAGTCTATAATGGAGATGAAAATCCATTTATCTAACATGGGCGTCGCGAAGCCAATACTTCCCGAACTTGTTTAGTTCGTCACGGTTTTGCATGTGATAAAACAGAACAAATGATTATTTTTCAACATAATCACAAGGGTTTCTTCTATATTTTCTTTTCTTTTGTGATATCAGTCGGTTATAGTTATCTAAGAAAAACTTGTCCCAAACTGATCACAGCAGGCGGTTTCTTTCATTATGCTTTGCTCAATGTTGTCAACCGCTTATTGTTATCAAAACGACCCCTGTCCCGAAGTGATCATAATAAGCGACTTCCGTACTTGTAAAAGGTAAACAGTCGGAATTGCAGAAACGGGAATAACAGAAGAATGGAGTCGAAGGAGAACGAATAAGCCAGAAAGTCAATAGAGTGCAGGAGAGAATCGAGAGCTGTCGGGTGGCTCGGGTGGCTGGGGTGGCTGTCGGAGGGTGGCAAAGCTGAAATATAGTAATTGGGGATGGTAATGTGAGAGTAGGGGTGCTGGGTAGAAGAAGACAGTGACTGGGTGTGGCCCGGCCGAGCTTGCACATGAAGCGGGTAGCGAACGATGCAACGACTTGAATGAAGAACGGGTGCTTCTTTCTGATTGGAGCCAATCTGGGTGAGGAAGTTGACTTAAACCATCAGGTGTAAAGAAAGAGATTCATGAAATCCGGGTGGGTTCGGCTTCTGCCTTCGGTGTTGTGTTTAGAATTGCTTGGGGGAGGATTTCGCAAGAGTCGCGCATGCGTGTGCGTGTGTCCGTACGTATACATGTATGTGTGCGTTCGGTGGCGATTTTTGAGTGAGTGTAAGATAATCTTCGCATCTCTCTCTCTCTCTCTCTCTCTCTCTCTCTATATATATATATATATATATATATATATATTATATATTATATATATTATATATATATATATTCTTTTCAAATTGTAATGCTGAAAAAAAAATGATGATTCAATATTTAAACGGTTTTTTTATATAGTCCCAAAATATCTTCGACTGTGTACCACGCAAACCACATTAAATCTGATTTGTGTTATTTCAACGTGTTGTCTTATAACTGTTTATTATTAGAATTCATAGTCTTGTATTTAATTTGGTTTCATTTGAATTTGTAATTTTATTCTTTATCATGGAGTTCGTTATATATATATATATATATATATATATATATATATATATATATATATATATATATATATATACTAACATACGTAGATATACGTATTGCTTTCACAAATGAGTTTCACATATGTCGTGCGTGCGTTCAGGGTCAGTCGGAGGTACTGACAACACTGATAGTCGGCCAGGGCGCCTAATGCTTGAGGGCGCCTGAAGGACTTTCCGAACACATATGGAAATATGAATAAATTTAACAGGATCAAAATTGATAAAGGAAACTCTTATGAGTGACAACAAGGTCAGTCATGACTCTATGTATATGTGTGTGTGTAAGTGTGTGTGTGTGTGTGTGTGCACGTGCGTATGCCTGTCTGTTTGCATTTGGTTAACGACAATCTTTGGTTAGTTTTTTCTATCTATCCCAGACTTTTTCGATCTATCTATCTATCTATCTATCTATCTATCTATCTGTGGGTGTGATGGCATATTTTACGATGTCCCTTCGCGATTATGTATGTTTATATATGCATATTTCATCTATTTATGAATATATGTGTACCTGTGAATGTGTGTGTGTGTTTGTATGGATATATATATAAATATATATATATATATATATATATATATATATATATATATATATATATATATATATATAGATAGATAGATAGATAGATAGATAGATAGATAGATAGATAGATAGATAATTTTACTTTGGAGATTTTGTAATTATCAAATACAAACTGGGGCATTGTGAATTAAGTCTGATCCCTGGTAATGTACTATGTACGGATATTTTGTGTTATACACAGAATATTACATTTTAATATTCGGATCATCAGCTGTCTTGCCAAGGACCTGTTTCAGGAACTTATAACAGCACAGGCATTCTGATATGATATCCAACTTCCTTACCTGTATTCTAGTTTAATTGATGATCTTCCGAAACCTTGACTTGGAAAACAAAGGAATCAGAACAAACGGCGAATGCCGGAGTAATCTCAGATTTGCAAACGATGTCTTCCTTTTTGCAGAGAACCTTCGTGATTTTCCAGTAATGCTAGACCAACAGAACGAAGAAAGTAGAATAATTGGCCTTCACATGAACTCCCACAAAACAAATGTCATGTACAAAAAAACAAGTCGGAAATGAACACACAGCGATCAAAATCGAGAACGCAAAGCTGGAGAAAGTAGACCACTACATCTTCTTAGGACAACGAATCTGCATGAGATCCTCAAAAGAAGAAGAAATCAAACAAATAAATCACTCTAGGGAGGCAAGCCTTCGGTAGAGCAAAATCAACCTTCAAAAACAAGAAATCCCATTGGTCCGAAAAAAAAGGGTATACAACAAATGCATCCTCCCTGTAGTCACCTATGGAGCTGAAACATGGAATATAACCAAGAGACAGACCAGCAAACTGAAAAGCATACAACGTGCACATGAGAAAACCATGCTCAACATCACATGGAGAGACTAAAAGACAGCACAGTATATAAGGAAGAAAACAGGAGTCCGAGACATCATAGAATCTATTAGAAAACTTAAATCGCAATGGGCAGGCCATGTTACAAGAATGGCAGACAACCAGTGGATATCATGACTCACAACATGAATCCCCAGAAATCATATGTGGAACCGAGACCGACAGAATAAGAGACGGTGAGACGAACTGGACAGGTTCAGAAAATATTGGCTCCGTGACGCCCTCGATAGAGAGGTGTGGCAAATCCGGGGGAAAGTCTGTGTCCAACGGCGGCTGATATGTAAGATGAAGAGTTAATTCAGGATATCTATTTCTCTCTCTCTCTGTATATCTCCCTCCTTTAGGGTTGAGCACTCTTAGGTTGGGCACACGTCTGCTATAAGCTACTATGCAATGCTCTTCCAACTCTGGAATAGAAAATTTAGTAGATGGGGAGTTATGCATAATTAAATATATATCGCTTAATTAGGTCCTATTGACTTGCGTAGGGCAGGAGTAGAGCATCTGCCTCTGCGTCTGAAGCGAAGGTTTCGATCCTACCTTGCGGTACTGGAAGATCTATTGGATAGACTATAGCCTCACTGAAGAGTTGTAATGTAACGAAATAGCTGTCTGTGAATGACACAATTATTGATTATTGATTATATACATACATATACATTGGTTGGTTAAACATAATTGCTCTTTCTCCGACAATTTGCATGTGCGTGCGATTGTGTTTGAAAGGGGTACATGTGTGTGTGTGTATGTGTGTGTGTATGCAGAGGTTAGCATCTGTGTATTGATGCATTTGTGCGTTGGGGATGTAAATCTGCGAGGGTCAGTGTTTGTGTACTTGTGAGTATCCGTGGGGGTCAAGTGGTGTGGGAGAATGCGTGAGTGTATGGGAGTCGGAACCTGCATATTTGATTTTCAAGAGCAGTAGGCTTCATGGTATTTTGAATAATTTTACATTGTTCGTTTGGTTCTCTGAAACATAAGATGGCTGGCGATAAACTCTGATGACCCATAAAGGTCAATTTGGGGAAAGGCCCATTAGGGCATTTTCAAATGTTGAAAAAAGGGTGCAGCACCAAATTTAACACTGAGATGAACATAGGATAGGTAATGGTGACCTCTTGTGACCTCTAAAAATCAACTTCAGATCAAGTCGATTTTGTGTCTTTCACAAAAGGTCAATTTTGGAATTTTCAACTGAAGAGTTGCAATCCCTACTTAGAGGAGTTCTTCAACTGCATTACCTGTCAGTGTTGATTAATTTTCCCTCAGGTAAAACCAAATAACCCTGTATATACATATATATAATACTATAAAGACGAAGAACTTGTTCGTGAATTTGTATTTTATAGACTCCTAAACGTTTACATCTTAGAGACTGCAAAACTATTTACAAAGGTAACTTCATCCCAAGATGACCAAATTTGATGTTGGGTCAATTTTGATAGTCCAGTAAACGTGATAAATACGCGATGATTTCTCCATCCGGGCAGATGATAGCCATCCCATCACTTTACCTGATCACCTTGCTTCGTTCCACCACACCCATATGCTCTAGGGTTAGTTTTAGGGCCAGCTGCAGATCTGTAAGGTCCAAAGCACACACGATAGACCAAAGTAAGACTGCTCACATGATAGACTGAATCTGTCTGTGAAATGGCAGTCTTTTGCCCTTTCATGAGTGTCTTCAGTCCAGGGCTTGTCTAAACACACTTTGTCACATACTGCACAAATTGTATCGTTGGGAAAAGATTGTTATATGCAGTATGTTTTCTGCTGGATTCCGTTTGATTTAGTCTAATTTACATAGCCCGCTTTTGAATGCAGTGTGCAACCACAGACATCACACTTCCAGTTCTTTACATTCAGATTCACAGAAGAAGCTCTCTTGCACGAAGCCCGTTTCATTTCAGCGTGATTAATTTGCTTCTCCTCAATCATGCTGTTCCCTTTCTCAACAGAGCACCTCCATTCACTCCATTCCAGTGACAGCTCTTCCTAGTTTTTCACATCCATTCCCATATTCAGGAGATGATGATGATGTTGATGATTATTATTATTATTATTATTATTATTATTATAATTATTATTATTATTATTATTATTATTATTATTATTATTATACTACATTCATACATACATACATACATACGTACGTACGTACATACATACATGCATGCATACATACATACATACATACATAAATACGTACGTACATACACACATACATACATACATACATAACCAACCAGCCAGGCTAATTTGAAAACTGAAGAGGTTTATGTTGACATTTCAGTTTGATGGTCTCTAATAGAAATTATCCATCTCAAAATGAGCAAAATGATTTCGTTCGGTTAGATAGATGTAAAAGACAATAAAAAAAAATATGAGAATTGAAGAAACAAAAAGACCTCGACCGATAAATCGAGGTGATTTATTATTTTGTGACATAACCAAGTTATTGGGTTGCCTTGACGGATTGAGCTGTCAAAATCTGACGTCTTACCCTTCGTAGTTTTTCAGTGCAAGCCCTCTGAGAAGGAAGTGCAACCGGTGCATTGCATCAGGCCCAGAGGGCGACGGAAGGAGTGAGGGTGAGGTTGCCAATGTAGATATGATTTTTCGATTCTGGAAATCACTCTCCGATTCAAAAAATGAATAAAACATCTCAATTGGCAATATGGGACTTTTAAAACGTGGATTTTTTTGTTCTCTCAAGATGCATCTAATTATTGTCAACACTGAACTCACAAACAAAATTTAAAAAAAAATTAAAAAAAAAAAAACCTGTCCAGGAGTTTCTTTGGTAGATCTGTGTATCCATATCTCTGAACCGATACGATACGTCCATTGATGAAACTGGTCTGATTAATCACTAAATAAAAACCGTCACGTGGCCAACGTCTTCTGGCTGCATACCGTGTTGGTGAGAATCAATCGAAACGTTATGAGAAAGGGTGATCAATGAATGAGTTACTTCATTCGACTCTTGTTGGGCAATAATGACAAAGAAATCTGAATTGAAAAGAAAAACGGGTACAAACTAGAGACCATTTGGGCGGAATCAGGACTTTGTTTTTAGCTGAGAGAGTATCCCATTTTGGCTAGGATGTGCACTCTCTCTGGTTTCTATACTGAATTCGATCTTCAGTTGGCGCCATAAATCTTCTAATCTTTAAATGAGTCTCTGGGGGGAGATGCAATTGATGCAGTCGGTAATGACACAGGCAACCTGAGTTCACTGCTTATGTTTACTTCGCACAAATGCTCTTGGAAAAGGCATGAATCCATCTTTTCTCCCCTCTCCCAGCTATGTGTAAAAAAACAAATTGACCTTTCTAGCGTAGGGAAGGCAACCAGTCTAGGAGACGGATATTTCTAATTGCAAACCAAGGAGTGGAGCCACCCTTAAGACGGTTTAACATTCATTCTAATATCCTTCAAGAAGCACCTGCAGCCAAGCTGGTGCTAGACACACATCGCTCTTTTCATTCCTCTGGACATCAGTGTTGCTGAGAGGGTGATTCTTACATTTTGGTACTCTAGAACCACCATGCACTTCGCTCAGGCATACCCACTGGAGGGAACTCACCATAGTCTCTAGAGACAGAACAGAGGTCAATCATTAATTCCATTGAAATACGTCTTTTTTGTGTCCCATTTTGTTAAGCAAACTAGTTTCACAGACCATTTCTACTGTACTGGGGTCTCTTTTCCCACTGGGAAAACCACACATTGAGAAAGCCTAGAACAGTTCTCAGTTTGTTGCTATATATATATATATATATATATATATATATATATATATATATATATATATATATATATATATATATATATATTAGTGGTAGGGATACAGTCTGTCAAGTGTTACAATTTCTCTAAAGGGTTCTTCAGTCTCAGAGGATCGGAACCAAGAACTCCAATCAGAACTGGATTAAAGCGTTTGGGGGTCCTAAGCACTGATAAAATTTTGGTCTCACTAATGTTGCAAAATGGACGCATCTTCATATTTTTGAAATATTTGAATTTTTCAAATGAATCGAAATATACTTTTAGTAGGCCCAAGATTCTTCGTAGAGGCTAAATTTTCCCTTGTACTGTGCTTAATGTGCCTAGTTGATGATACGACCCTAGCTCTAATCAACATTGCGATAAGCCTGAACTTTCCAACCGCTGCCACAATTCAAACAGTTCAACTTTCAGCACAGAATAATTGTTAAACTTCTCAATTGCTTTCATTACAAAGTTTTGGTCAGCTGAAATTTAACACAAGTTATTAAACTTTTCCCTTCGATATATATATATATATATATATATATATATATATATATATATATATATAAATGAAAATTGCAAAATAAACTCTTTTAAAACACACACATATACACACACATATATGTGTATGTGTGTGTGATTGTTATTTCATTTTTCAGTCATTAATAACAACAATAATTGAAACAGTTACATATTTACATATTTATGCAGTCATATATATATATATATATATACATAGACTCATCTCGTTTTAAATCAAATGTCAATTTCAATTACACAGTCAGAGACGCATCCCGTCCAGTTCCAACCAAACAACCAAACACAGATATATCCACATTCTCCTTTTATTCTACAGTTTATTCTACAGAAAAACCCTGAAAATGATTCGCTCGGCCGTTGTGCATGTGACAGTCACACAGTGCACAAGCTCACTCACAAGCTGACTGAATAACCCCATGGAAGAATAGGTATTTTCGTTATCGTGGCGGGGACAAACAATAAAGGCCTAAAATTTGGGGTTTTTTTTCACTGAGAAAAACCCGATCTAATCTCTTGTTGAGACGGAGGTTTGTGAAACAAAATTATGGAGCTTTTCCAAGGAGACTAACGTAGAAGACTTATGGATTTTATTAAGAGATAAGTCTCAATTGAATTCACTCAAAAAGTCAACATTTTTAGCAAGTGTAGCTGTGTATTTTTGTGATTTACCCACGTTAATAGATCATGTTAGCTAGCGTTTTCAATTTAACCGGCGTATTTTTTAATTTGTTTGTCATTTTTCTCTATTTGTATGAAGTATTTTTTTAGTTCGTACATGGTATTTTTCAATTTGGTTGATTTGCACGAGGTATTTTTTTGATTTGGTGTATCTTTTAATTTAGTTGTGGTTTGCGTATTTCTCAGAAATTCGTCTGCTGTATATGTAAATTTGCATGTGTTTTTCTCAACTTTATTTTCAAATTTGTATGCAATAATTTCCTCATTTGGTTGCCATATCTAAGATTTGCACGAGGTATTTTTTTTTACCGTTTATTTCATTTGCATGCCGTATATCTTAATTTGCATGAGGTATCTTTTTGAATTCATCGGAGTGTTTTTTTTAGTTTTTTTTATTTAATTAGCTTGCCTTGCTTTTTAACTCGCATGGATAAAAGTCATAGTGTGGTACCAAGGTTTGCTGAGGTTATCAAACAGATATCCCTAAATATTTTGTGGGATCTGCACGCGCGTGCACGTGTGTGTGTGAGAGAGAGAGAGAGAGAGAGAGAAATAAAGGTTTGTTAGCTCTGAGCAAGCTTGGTAAGACACACGTGATACAACTGAATGAAAATGCGTACGTTTGTTAAAGTGCATGTGGGCGTCGGGGTGGGGATGGAAGGGAGAGGTGTGTGTGGGGTGTGTGGAGAAATGAAGGGAGAAACCGGTTTACGCGCGCATGCGCGTGCGCACTGGCGTTTTTCAAGTTCGCCTGCGCGCGCCTGCGCGCGTGTGTGCGTGCGTGCGCGCACTCGCATACAACGTGTTGGCGGTGACTATGCGCCTGTGCGCCCGCGTGCTCCCGCCCTGTCCCCCGCTCACCCGCGCGCGTGCGTGCATGCGTATGTGTGTGTGTTCCGAATGAATAAGCCGGGTTTTCAATGTCA
This sequence comes from Thysanoteuthis rhombus, assembly GCA_963457665.1. Taxonomy (NCBI): domain Eukaryota; kingdom Metazoa; phylum Mollusca; class Cephalopoda; order Oegopsida; family Thysanoteuthidae; genus Thysanoteuthis; species Thysanoteuthis major. Next base: position 614,395 of record OY735238.1, on the reverse strand, counting down.
TGTGCTTCCAGTATTCGTTATGAAGTGCAAGGGCGCTCGCAACGCAAGCGAGGGTGATTTACCTGAAAGATCTATCCTTTATGCAAGCGCTGCAAATATAAAATCAGGCAAGAAGGTCTCGTGATTCACGGGCGGTAAGCAGAGTGGTGGGAGAGACAAGGGTCTCACAGAGAGAGAGAGAGAGAGAGAGAGAGAGAGAGAGAGAGAGAGAAAGAGAAAGGAAGCAAATACAGTTTGATTCACGCAGATTTTTCCAATAACGCCGCTTTGAAATTTGGTGACTTTGGTAATTCGGGTGGTATTTCATTAATTACTATCCGTCAAAAACCGTCACCAAAAACCGTCAACATAGATTTCTTCAGTTTTTAAGTTAGTCTGGTCGGCTAGCTATGTATGTATGTATGTATGTATGTATGTATGTATGTATCACACATACAGGCCATCCCAGTGGAGCTTGTTGAATGTAAACATTCACTCTTTATGTGTCTAGAAATGAAAATTGTTTTTTCTGGGGTTTTCTTGACACTCCCCTCCAACATGTTTTTAGCTGGGGGTGGGGGTCAGTTTGCAATATGCTAAATTGATCCCTTTGTGTCACGCTTAATTCTGACCTTTTTTTTAGTAATCACTGGTCAACAAAAGGCAAGACCAGTTATTCATTCATTGTTCACCTATTTCTATCCAATTCATTAATTGATCTCCCACCACACAGCATCCTGCCAGAAGAAACTGGTCCCGTGATGGTTTATTGACTGACTAACCAGACCTGTTTATCTTATACATCAAAAATGAATGTTATGTGTCCACTGGTAAAAGCTTACACTGGTACGCTAATACAACGGACTTATTTAACGCCGATATCGTTTACACCGTCACCTCAAGACCCCCCCCCCCAGTGTAGAACAAGGTTGCCTGTATGCATTCATTGTTTCAATTTTTTATGTATGGAGACCGGGAGACCGGAGAAAATGACGCCTGTCACCACTGTTGAACTTGTTCAGTGGGCCTTTTTTTTTTGCTGTCTTAGTATAAAAACTATGTCAGTTTTATAGGCGAGTCGACTATCTATCTAGCTATGTATCTATCTATCTATCTAACTATCAATCCATTTATTTAGCCAGGCTTGCTCTAACCGATTGAGCTACTGAGGCTCTCCGGTATACAGAAGCTTCTATAAAACTCTTAACCCATTCTCCGCTTATCGGCCTGTTGTTTATGATCAGTTGGCTGTTCTTTTGTTTGTGTTCTGATAACTAATTGTGTTTTCACGTAATCCTGCGTATTATTTATATTGTTCTCGACTATCTGCGATATATATATAAATATATATATATATATGTGTGTGTGTGTGTGTGTGTGTGTGTGTGTGCGTGTGTGTGTGAATAATGGATATTAGTATCCGAAATAGTAAATGAAGAATGACTATTTGGAAACTAATCATGTGCACGCCACACTGGCGCCTAAGGGCCTGCAAGACTTGGACAACCCTCCCAAAGCTAAACCACAATATCTATCGAGCTATCTCAATCATGTCATTGCTCTCCCCCTCTCTGTCTCTCTCTGTCTCTCTCTGTCTCTCTTTGTCTCTCTCTGTCTCTCTCTGATTATGAAGCTCCAATTTGAAGAAACGACTTGGTGCCGTGTTTCCTTCAAGTTGGGCCCGAAGCGATGTATCCACATTGAATGATAAATTAATATATAGAATTATTGATTATATCAAGATTTGTGCACAAACACACACTCACACACACAGAGAAGCACACATATGAACACACATACATATAGATACACACAGAAACACACACACACATACATACCTACATACATACACATGAATACACATACACACACATGGATACACTTAGAAACACACACGCATATACACATACATTCTGAAACACACACACATATCTATACAAGCCTGTGCTCAGGAAAGGGGCTTAGGTTGCTTACGCCCTGGCACTTTTTCTTCTTCGAATCAAAATGCCTTTTAGTCAAAATTCAAAAATATATCACGATATCGGACACGACAAAAATGATGCATTGAATTCGGTGGAATTTAAAAATATTTACAACATATCTTTTATTTGAGAATCTCTAGGGCGTGCCTTTTTCTTGACTGAACCCCTGCCCTTCTGAAAGTCTTTGTATATGTCCTGAATGCTCACCAACGTACTGAGAATCCAGTCAATGCGTCCCCTTCCGGAGCATATCATCAGAAATAAATAACCAATATTTTACGTACCATTTTCCTTACATGAAATTCAACACACACATACTCATGCATAAACAGAGAGAGAGAGAGAGAGAGAGAGAGAGAGAGAGAGAGAGAGAGAGAGAGAGAGAGAGAAAGACGAATGTCAAACACCCTACATAAATGTATAATATATATATATATATATATATATATATGTATGTATGCGTGTATACAAATGTTCTAAAAATTATAATTAAACAGCCAATTGTTTAGCCACGAAGGAATTATTTATGTGATGAATAACAATTAAACATATTGCTAAAAAGGTTACTTTTCCCTGCTAAACTTTCGGAAACGCTTCGTGGAACCCTAGTGTTCTTTGGAACGCAGTTTGAATACTGTTGCATAAAGATCTAATTATTTTACTCAAGTGACATTTGTAGATGGATCTAACCATTCGGCCAAAATGGTCATCCTGATATTTATTAATAAATGTAGCAATTGGCCACAAGTGCTGGGCACCCAATGAGGATCAAATTCACCACACCAGTGGCTTCGAAATCGGTGTCTATCAAATAATATCCTGCAGCAGTGTTTCCACTCAACCTGACTTTGCAAATCTTGTGACAGAAAAGCAACGCTATCCACTGCACAGCTATTGTAAAAAAAACATTGTACAAAGATCTGTTCTTCGGATAAATTTAATCTATTTTCAATTAATATGAATTTGAAGGTCAAAAATTGCTTTTTATTTTAGTTCTTCAATTAGTTTAAGAATCAATTTGTAAAAACGGGGGTCCACCAGAATATTTCCTTTATATATGGAGTCCTTTTGAAACCACTTCACTATACTATCAATAATCTGCGAGATTAAGGCAACCACTACGAGATCATAAATAAAGAAGTAGCTTCCAAAGAGCAACAATAATAAGATTGCGTCCAACTAGTAATAAAATGATAATAATGAAATAGCAGACCCGGCTGCTTGCAGCAGACTACGTGGTGGAATGATCAAGACCTTGCTTGAGGAAAAATATCTGGGGAATAATTGAAACTATTCAGACCATTATGCCTCGACATAGCGCAATGGTTAGAAAGCTAATCCCTTAGTCCAATACTACTGACGTAAATTTGTTCACCACTGGGTGACCAACACTTGTGATCTTGTGTCAGACCAAGCGAGGCTAAGGAGACGACCCCAAAGAGCCTTTCGCTTGAAGACGGTAGGAACTAGAGATCTGAGGAGTGAAAGTATTCAGACGATAGCGTTGTTGAAATCGCCAAAAGTTCCGAGGTGAGTTGCTAAGTCCCAGAGAACGGAACGCGTAAAATCCACTGGGATTTTGAGTTTAAGAAGGATTACTCAATCCAGGTCAGAAGACCAAATCTAGTTGTCGTGAACAAGGAGAAAATAACGTATCAGATAGTATAGTTCGATGTTCCGACAGAATCTGAAAATAATCGAAAGGTTTGATAAGTATCTTGAACTTGCCTGATAACTGAAAAAAATTATGGAACATGATGGTGTAACGTTGTACCAATCATGGTCGGAGCAATTGAAACAATCTCGGGTAGCTTAGTGAAGAGCGTAGGAGAACTATGAACCCTGAGAAGGAACGAGACAATCCAGACGACAGTGCTGCTGAAATAAGCTGAAATACTGAGGTGAGTCCTGGAGTATTGATGAGACTTGCTGTCGCTTGATCTCCAGTGAGGGTCACCAGGCGCTGCTAGTGTGAAAAATAAACGAGTGAAAATGTTATTTTTCATTATTAAAGCGAGAAGAAATTTTCATAGAAGGAGACGACGAGATGGGGACAAGAAGAAGAAGAAGAAGAAGAAGAAGAAGAAGAAGAAGAAGAAGAAGAAGAAGAAGAAGAAGAAGAAAAACGATGTACAGCGAGAAGGAAAGAAGAAGAAAAGGAATGAAGTACAACAAAAAGGAGAAAAAGAGTCATGTACAGCGAGATGAAGAAAACGAAGAAGAAAAAGAATGATGTACAACGAATAGAAGAAAAAAAAAGAATGATGTAAAACGAATAAAAGAAAAAAAGAATGATGTAAAACGAGGACGAAAAAATGAAGAAGAAAAAGAATGTTGCAAACGAGAAGAAAAAGAAAAAAAGACTAAGAAGAAGAACGAGAAAAATGACGTACAGCGAGAAGAAGAAAAAAAGTAGAATGGTTTACAACAAAAA
>OY735238.1:557500-605000 GCA_963457665.1 Thysanoteuthis rhombus | reverse complement strand
CCAAGATACAAAGTTTGTTAATAAAAATATCTCCTGCGAACCATTTAAAACAATGGACTCTTACTCTGTAACGATTATTTTAAGATTCTTTTCTTAAGAACATCAGATTTCAATTGCAGGAGGTCCCCGTTTTTCTTTAATTCGCTTTACGCAACTTTTGTGGTTTTCCGAAAGTAGTCTGTAGCTTTATTTTTTCCTACACTTTGGGGGTCTTGGAACGCTCATATTTTTCTCATGATAATGAATGGTAATTGCTTATTTACTTTATGCTATTTCGAAAGGCATCTATAGGAATTCTCTCGGATAGCGAGGTGGATTTTTCCGCGGGTGATCACTAGTTACATAGATAATTAGGAAGCACTTGGAGAGCTCATGCCTCATGATTTTTTCCTTTTATTATGTGATATGAATATATAACTGCGACAGAGGAGGTAATCTTCGTTGGATCTTCCCCAAAATTCAATCATTTCCTTCGTAGCCTACTACTAACCTTTCTACAAAATTCCATAGCAATTCATTGGGCAATTTTCGAGATATCGATATGACATTTCGCCAATATCATGCTGTTTTGACAACAAGCTACGACTTGGGGGAGATAATTGTTCATGGATCCGCCCCCAAATTTAATCACTGTTGCTTATTATCCACTTTTCAGCATAATTCTGTAGAAATTCATTTAGAACTTTTAGAGATATCAACATGACATTTCGCCAATATTATGTTGTTCTGATAACAAGCTACGGCTCAGGGGAGATAATTGTTCATGGATCCGCCCAAAAATTTAATCATTGTTGCTTATTATCCACCTTTCAACAAAATTTCATAGAAATTCATTGAGAACTTTTGGATATATCGTGCGGACGCATAAAAGCATGAAGATAAAAAGAGGGAAAATATCTCTCAATCTAGTAGTAATTCCTGGATCTGCACGATATTCAACCACCCCTACCTTACCCCATTGGCTAGCCTTCCACAAAATTTAATTGAAATCCATCGAATACTTTCGGAGATATCGTTTGGACGGATTGACGGAAGGAGAGTCCTAAAGACAGACAGAGTGACGATAAGACGCGATATATACTTCTCCAACTTCGTTGACACAGGTAATAATATCCTTGGCATTCCCTCGTCTATATGAGTGCTAATTGTGATTCAAACCACCCTATTGTCCTTAATCATTCCAATATGAAAATGACCCAATACCAGCAAAGTACAAAAAGCAATTACAAACCCTTGGTGAGATCGTATCACTAGAATAGTCGTCCACTTACTAGGAGCTCATGTCACCACTTGAGAATTGCAATGCGTAACGAATCTAACCCGGATAGATTCCAACCGCTATTCTAATAAAAGTTTTAAGCTGTTTGAATAGAGCTCAGTTGAGGTGACGATGGTCCCCAAAGAGGAATAATTTATCAGTAAGCTTTTATTTGAGGCCCCTGGGGGCGGGCAGCTAATGCTGGTAGGCGTTGTCATTTACAGATCGGTTTCAAGACAGATTCAGTTCAGTCCAGAGTGATATGGTGGCCGTGGTGGTTATGTATGTACGGGTTCGAATCGATGCTTTGGGGCTGGGGGATCTTCTTTATTTCTTCATTTCTTTCCTGAACGGGTAACGTACGGGCGGGAGAATGGACTAGGCGTGTCCGAATTCCTCCTGAAGCAGTTTACGTTCATTTCCTTCTGATGCCTTTGGGGAGGTAAGAATCCATTTCTACACCAGGCTATGGGTAAAATGGTGAAGGTTCAAGAGAGTGACACCACTTCAGGTGCTTGTCGTCGATGTCAAATATTGCACACGCGTAGTGATATGCAGAAACCAGACTGAAGCCTTAGCCAGCGTGAGGGCACCACTTAATGTTAAGAAAACTTCAGTTCAGGTTAGTAGTGGTTATGTATGTTGGGTTCGAATCCGAGCGCTGTTCTTGGTGAGGTTTCCTTCTTTTTCTTTCTTTTTCTTTTTCTTCCTTTATCTCTTCTCTTCCGGTCTTCCTTTCTTTCTTTCTTTCTTTCTTTTTTCCTTCCTTCCTTTCAGATCTTTATTCATTTTTCTTTCTTTCTTCCTTTCCGATCTTTTTCTTCTTTGATCCTTTCTTTCTTTCTTTCTTTCCTAACCCCTTTCTTTCTTTTTTTCCCTGTGGATCTTCCTTCTTTTTTTCTTTCTTTTATCCTTTCCAATCTTCTTTCTTTCTTTTTTCTTTCTTTTTCTTTCTTTCCTTCTTTCTTTCTTCCTTTCTGGTCTTCTTTTTTAAAGTTATTTCTATCAACTCTTCTTTGTTCCTCACTCCTTCCTTTCTTTCAATCTTTCTTTCTTCATTGTCAGTCTTCTTCCATTCTCCTTTTTTTATATTCTGTCTTCTTTCTTCTACTTGAAATATCAATTTATTTTTCTAATCAAAAACTGACTTACAAGACCGTCACCGTAACTATCAACATTGGTTTCTACAGTTTTCAAGTGAATCTGATTGGCAGACTGGCTCTCTGGGTATGTGTCACGCGTACAGGCCGAGCCAATTCACTCCTTTGTGTCTAGAAACATTACCCCCCTTAAGAGAGAGAAGTAACTGATTCATTGATTCCCCCTTTTCAAGTTTTTAATTGATCATCCCCTGCTACCAAAAGACGATGGTTACGAAACAGTTTCTGTTGACTGACTAACCAGACCTGTTTCTCTTTCAGTCTTCATTTCGCGCAACCAAAGTTTCCTTTCCTAATTCAATCATATTTATTCAAACCCGCTCCGGCGATTTCAATTTCCGTATTTCAAACCTTCAGGCCACCCACACCTCCACACGTTTCTGCTTTCTAGAAGGGGGAAAAAAGAGGAAAAGAGAGAGGGGGAGAGAGAGAAGGGAGAGAGAGAGAGAGAAAACAGTGATAACATAGAGAGGGAAGGAGGAGGAGAAATAGGAAGTGAAGAGGGGAAAATGTCAAGGGAAAGAGAAAGGAAAGAATGCAAGAAGAATAGCAGAAGGGAAAGCGGAAAGAAAGAAAAGAGAAAGAGTATAAATGAGGGAGATGTAGAGAAGGAAAAGCCTAGGTTTGAACTCGGTTCATCGATACTAATTTCCGTGGAGTGAACTCCGGCTGAGACAGTTTGTAGTCACTTCACACAAATGCAATCGAGAGTGGCATGAAGTCGTCCCTCTCCCGCCACACCTATTGGCGAAAAGCTGGCCGGACATAGCTCTTCAGCAGTATAGCCAACTATCTTTCCGCTAGTTTAATTGCCAAAAAGCGCTAAACCACTCTAAATGAAAAGTAAATGGTCCAAAATTGTCAAAACACACGAAAAGATCCTTTCAATAGCCAAAAATAGCCAAAATACCAACGCTAATTCAGCGATTTTCACACTGCCATAACAAGAAACGCGCTAAAGAAAGCGCAAAAAGCGCTAAATAGGCAATACTGTTCTTCAGCTGGGGTTTGCAACTAGTCTTGAAGACAGTCCACTATGTATTTGAACGCAGGCAAGTTCAAACCTTGTTCGGCGGATAGAGTAAGGAACATGTTCTCGAATGGCACGGGTAGTTGGGCTCTGGTGAAGCTGAGGATGAAAACGGTTAGCCTAGCAAGCCGGAAATAATTGCTCGGATAAAGTAAACTTGCCATCACAGTCAATAATCGAACAACCATAGCGTCAAAATTTGAAGATATGTAAAAAAAACAAACAAAATTCCATCAAAGAATAAATATGGTCAGAATAAATTCTACTTATGACATCACTGCCAGTTTCCACGAGAGAGCATCTACAGAAGAAACATCTAGAAGCATTTAGATTCTGGAGAGATATTTAGAACGGGTCTAGTGGAGTTATTTATGCCGATTTTCAAGTCTGTAGACAAAATGGTACGTCCAGGATTGCTGGAACATTCGAACACACTAACACACGCTCATATTACAAAGGATAAACCTTTTCGCTATCTTTGGTGGCAATAGGGGTTCAATCCAAATGAAATAACGTAGCCACTGCCCCCACCTCGCTACAACATCGCCGGTACAAGTGGAAGTTTGAATAAGAAAGACTGAACGTCAGACTATATATGCGTTAGTTTTTCCTGTGTGAAAATCTTGGAAAGGCAGTGTTGCCAACTTTATTTTCAAGTTTACATCTAAATTTGAGTCAAAAAATCATCTTAAAACACCTGCAAACGTCTAGATGTATAATTGAAATCCGAGAAATATATAACATATTATCAATAAATTAAACGTGAATCAAATCTTCAACGTTTATTTTATTAAAATATTACCTAATTTATAAAAAAAATTACTCATTCTATTGCAACAAAGTGAATAGATATATCTTGGAACTTATTAGAGTTAATTTAAAAAGCAATTTTTGACATTTAGATAATCAAAATCATCTTAATTCAGATAAAAAGAAAATTTGATATAGCAGTACGGGGCAAGGGGTGTAATTCGGCCTCATATGAGCACTGAGCAAGGAACGTACGTTAGTCAGTGACGGCTATCGATGCTAGAGATGCTAGAGCATCGATAGAAAAAAGGAAGAAAATCTGAACGATGCTCCGCACGCTGCAGTTGCACCTTGACTACAACGATTCCAGATGTTTTCAAACCAGCGCAAATGTATAAAGGCTCCAGGCGAGTGAAGGGGATGTTGATCACGTTGCTATGGCAACAGATGAGGAATAGCAGCCTCCATGTCACGGTCACCAGAGGGGGTTGTTTTGAAATCAGAATATGCCAGAAAAGACATAAAAAATTAATAAAAAATCAGCAGAGGAATTATGACAAGAACCATCGTTATAGTTGATGGAAAGTGATATATATATATATATATATATATATATATATATATATATATATATATATATATATATATATATATATCATCCACTGACAGCTGTTTCGTTGTATTACAACTCTTCAGTGTGGCTGTGGACTATCCATTATCCAATCCAGTACCATGAGGTAGGATCGAAACCTTAGCTTCAGACCCGGAAGCTGGTATTTTCCCTTTACTCCATGGAACTGGATGGTCAGTAAGGTTGAATTTAAGCAATATATATATTTACGTATATATATTCCCCGTCCACCTGAGTGCTCCATTCCATGCTGGAAGAGCATTGCATCAGCTTACAATGAACGAGTTACCTCACTTGAAAAGTACTCAACCCTGAATAGGGGATATATATATATATATATATATATATATATATATATATATATATATATATATATGAAGTCTGCCCAGAAAGTTTTCAGCCATTTTGAATATCTTGAGGACTAGTAGCAGTGTCTTGGTGTATCTTGGCAACCAATTAATTCATATGCGTAAATAGACACTCACCTTTCGGGTTACTCATTTTGTAGTGAGATACCATTAAGTGAGTTTGAGTACTGTGTGACCGTTGCAGGGTTTCAGGGGGAAAGCATTGCATCACCCGGATCTGCCCCATACTGGTCAGATTTGACTCACTGTTTGCAGCAATTGTTACCTTTCCCGTTTTAAAATGGTTGCCGTTCACGTTATTCTTAAAGTTAGTGTTCAAAGGTTAGGACTAAGATTAAGTGTTGGGGTTGATATTTCTAGAGTTAGCCTTAGCTTTTTCGATTTGAAATTCGTGATCAACGCCCGTATTCTGTTGCTAGAACGGCGGCAACTATAAAATGTGGAAGGTAACAATAGCTATTCTCACTTACCCCAAGGAGATTTCAGGCTGTGAGTGAGATCTAGGAAAATAGGACAAGGTGGTTGACAGCGATTTCGAAAGAGGACTTTACAGTGTGTTTGGAAAAGTGGTAAGAATGTTGGGATAAGTGTGTAAGGTCCCAAGTCGTACACTTTGTTGGGATTAGTCCGTAGTGTTATGGCGACAAAAACAAAAAAAGTTGCACTGTTCATTATAACGGGTGTCAAAATGTTGTCCAACCTAGGAAAATTCATACTTTACCCAAGATGGTGTGCAACGGCAAAAAACCTCTTCAGAACAAAGTTGACATCGTCAGATGCACCAATGTTTAATTTTGATTCGTTAGATTAAGGAATATGGCCCCGGTCTTCCACAATCTGTAACTTCTTTGACAGAAGTGAGAGGTTCTTTAACGATTGATAGAACGGATAAATGGCTTCTTTACCTCAACGAAACCGCATCACTCAATTTCTTGTGGTCGTTGCCCTTCGGTGCAAAATGAAACGAAAGGTTTCCCGCCATTTCACATTTTCTCAGGACTTCATTGGGGTACAACGAAGGATAGAACTCATTACACAAAATAATCATTAGTAAGACATAGAACAGTAAATAATGAAAATGATAATCTTTTTCATTCTTCAACGTACTATCTATCTATCTATCTGTCTATCTATCTATCTATCTATCTATCTGTTAGTTCACATCTATCTGAAATTGATAGATATGGACTAATTGAGATAGATAGATGGATAGATTGATAGATGTGAACAAATTGAAATATACAGATAGATATGAACAGATTTAGATGGATCGATGGACAGATCGATAGATAGCTATGGACAGATTGACAAAGATAGATCGATAGATATGAAAAAAATTGATTCGTATATAGATAGATATGAACAAATTTAAATTGATAAATAAATGGATGGATATATATGAACAAGTTGGATTATATAGACAGATAAGAACAGATTTAGACAAATAGATAGACTGGTAGCTACATACATACATACATGTGAAGAGATTCAGATAGCTAGATATATAGATAGGTGGATAGATAGGTATTAGATATTAGAAAATCAAGGGTTTGATGGAGAACAGTATAAATACCTGAAGGCCACACCTTTCCTTTCATCTGAGCACATATTAAAACTGCACCCCCACCCTTTCTAGCCACCTGCAAGGCTGTGTTTTTTTTTGTTTTTTTTTGGGCAAGAGAGTCGTGACTTCTTGCCTTTTTGTGACAGTGTTGATGCAAGGATCCAATCTGTCCTTGTTGACCCCTGAATCAATGTCTGTCAGATCCTGGGTCGCATGAGGGATGGGGGGGAGGTAAAAAAACAGCGGAAATAGGGGCGGCCTCATATTAAACCAGGTCACCCAGTACTTGGCAGGAATACGCCCTCAAAGACATAAACATCCGGTTTCGTGTCCATCACCCCCTGCCCTTTCCTACTCCTTGCCTGTGTGTAAATAATGCGTCGCATGTGAGCCTTTGTGTATATGTGTGTGCATGTGTGAACGCCTGTCTGTCTGCATGCGTGTAGGCCTGTATTTGTTTGCGCATGAGCATGTGTGTGTGTGGGCGTGTGCACGTGTTACATTCATGTTTCATGTATATATATATATATATATATATATATATATATATATATATATATATATATATATAGAGAGAGAGAGAGAGAGAGAGATAGATAGATAGATAGATAGATCTTCTCTCAAAATATGCGTATTAATCTAAAGACGACGAATGTGTCTTTTGTTTATATCTTATTTTAAGTTTTCCTAGATTCCTGAACGGTCGCACCTCACAAGCTGAAAAGTTGTGCAGAAACGCAACTTGGCCACAGGACAAACATAGGACAGGTTGTGCATCCTACAGGCAGCAAATCTGTGTGCAAGAGTCACTTGAAGCTAAGGTGAATGTAGGATAGGAAATGTTGACCTCTGGCGACCGCGTACGTCAATTTATGGTCCGGTTGATTTTGGTAAGGTTGCGGCGATTTGGGGATACTCAAATCTAAAGGAAACGACTGCACCCTAAAGGTAGCAAATTGATGTAGAGGGGAGATCAAGCCAAGAATAAACCAATAAGGTTTTTTAAAAAATGGTTGTTCATCCCAGCTTGTACATTAGACACTAAAAAGAGTGTCTCCAGATTATGTAAGAGAATCAATATGCAGTGAGGAAACATTCGTAGAAAGCCTGTCAGAATAGGAATTGTTGAACAACTGATCTGGGTGCAAATCAAGATTGTAGTCAATAGTGGTAATGCTTTTTGTGTATCTCTTGTTGTTGATACGTCAATTGAGCCGAGTTAAAACAGAAACCACATTTAGAAAATGACAGAATTTACCTGACCTTGAATTGACCTCAAGATGTCCCTAGAGACAAGTGCCGCCTATCCTATATTCATTTAGAAGTCAATTTACCCATGAACACTATTTGGCATCCCATGGGGTGTAGCCGTCTCCCATAGGTTTGAAAATACCTACATCGACTCGACCACAAATTGACCTTAGGAGGTCAACAGAGGTCAGCAGTACTTACTCTATGTTCACACTGTGATCAAGTTACCTTTGTACACATATTTCGAGGCTATAGTGTGCTGTCGTGTCTGTTAGCCCAGGGTTCCATTGTATGTATTGATACCTTGTACTTAAACTACTTGAAACCTAAAAACTATTTTAAGATCATAAATTACTAAGAAGATTAAAGAAAGATTCTAATTACACATACATTTTACATTTACAATAGATCTTGAAAACCATTCCTCTTTAACTCTGGTATTTGATATTTGAATATTATATCTTTGAAGTTCATATCCTTTCCATTGGAAAAATGCTCCATAACACTGGGAAACGACTAGCTGACACGGGACCAAGCGATTGCTCGAATGAGGCTAGTGTGTGATGCAATAATTCCAATTGCTATATACCGTTGTATCAAGGTCAGGGTATGAATATAAGTGTGCAGTGTTCCCAAAATGTGCAACGATTATCCTGTAATGTGCAGTGATCAACTTCATTTAGAGCAGTTTTGAGATGATACTATCTAAAACCATGTAAAGGTTTAATTTAGCTTATTTCTCTAGGATAGTCAGATTTAATAGTCTGCTGCTCTGCGCAGAGCATTGCACGTGACTCGTCACGTGACTCACATTGAAGCATAAGATTTACGTGCGCGTTAATTCTACCATCTTATCCTTAGAGTCACGTCCTTCATGAGACATCCTGTATGTATCTGTGTGTGTGTGTGTGTGTGTGTGTGTGAACGCGTTTATGGAGGATTCGAGAAAGTTCTACGCAAAATATTTTGGCCCTTAGCATTTCATTTATCCATATCAGGCCAACGGTTCTGCCAGAGATAAAAACTGACCTTGTTTACTGATGACGTCGTAAAGATTTTATGTTTTATAGCGATCCTGATTCTCTGTGGAAAAATAATTAGCTCATGTAAATACGGCACTAATATTGGTGAGGGTGGGACGAGTGCCTGATGAGGGGCTGGGTGATGAGGGGATGGCCTTACGCTAACTATTCTACCCTTACATCGTATCTCTCGCAACCACTGCACCTGCTTCACAACACACAGTATATTACCCTACTCTAACCTTTTCTCAACCTTTTTAGACTAGAGGAACCCTTGAAATAACTTCCATGCCTCAAGGAACCCCAGGATTGAAACTTTATTGCTATAGCTAACAACTAATCAGTGCACTCTCCCTTCTTACTCTCTTCCTACCCTCTTACGAAACTACCTAACTTTCTTTTCTCCTTTCTCCCTTCCCGCCTTCCTACTAAAGTATATTAAAAATCTACACTCTCACTCCCTATCCTCTTGATTGAGTACCTTTCAAATCTACACTCTCCCTTCATACCCTCTTATTAAAGAAAGTACCTTTCGAATGTACATTCTACCTTCGTATCCTCTTATTAGAGTGCCTTCTTAATGTACACTCTCCCTTCCTACCCTCTTATTAAAGTACCTTTCGAATCAACACTTTCCCTTCCTACCCTCTTAATAAAGAACTTTTTAAATCTACACTCTCCCTTACTACCCTCTTATCAAACTACCTTTCCGTTTTCCCCTCTCTTTTATATTAAACTACCCCTATTTTCTCTCGTCTCCTTCCTACGCTTTTATTAAAATATTCTTTTCTCAATTCCTCCTTTTTACCCTTCTATCAAATTGCCTTTCTTTTGTCCCCTCTCCCTTCTCACTGTGTTTGCCACACATATAGTATCAGTAGCAGCCACCAACCAAAACTGTTGTTTCACAGTCGGCGAAGTGATGGTTGGTTGGCTGGTGATATTAATTACATAAAAATTCTATTTCATAATATATTCTTTGTTATTCAAATTATTAGAAATATCATGTCTAACGAATTTACACATGACATTATACAGGAGTGGCTTATTGGACCCAGGCCTCCTGCTGGGCGAGGGCGTTGCTGCTGGGAGTGAAATATATCTGAGGAACCCTGAAAAATCTAAATATAATGGTAAAGAATGTTTACGAAATGACCTTAAAAACAATTTTAACCTAAAAAAAATGATCTAAAAAATTATCTAGAAAAATCTAAAAAATAATCTAGAAAAATCCATTAAAAAAATCTTTTAAAAATTGCACTGTCAGACCAAGTGCCGTTATTTCTTTATGGCAAATCCTCTATTCATTTCTGTCTCTTTGTCTTTCTCTGTCTGTTTCTCTGTTTCTCTATCTCTCCGTCTCTGTCTGTCTGTCTGTCTGTCTGTCTGTCGGTCTGCCTCTCTTAGGAATTTCGATTTATACATGATCACACAGGTGGAATACGAAAACAATGTTGCTCGTGTTATATCTTTATCACATTAGCGTTATATGTCAGTCAGTCTGTGACACAACCGAAAGAGAGTGAGTATTGCAAACACAGGACTGGTGCCAATGAAGTTCTGCGTGCGAGTACAAGTGTTCGTTTAGCCGTTATGCTGAGAAAAGAAAAAACAAGAGAAAATGAAATGAGGCGGAACTAAACTCACCGGGCAAGGAAGATGGAGAGAGAAACAAGGTAGGGGTACGAAGCATGAACATGAAGATATTCACTAAATGAGAACGGCTGTGTGTATGGGGGGATGCGTGTGGATTTGTGATTACTACTAACATTCCTGCAGCTCTTTCAAAGAATACCTACATAAAGATGGCCTAACAAATTGTCAAAATAAAAATTGTTTTATTCTATTAAATATGGCTGTGTTGATCCTTACAGTCCCATAGGCTGTTTATTTTTCCTCCAGATATTCAATCGCTTTGAATTTCCGCGCCTAAGTATACTGTTACGAAGCCAAAGATATTTTACAATAATTTTATAAAACATTTCGTTCCAAAAAGGCAATGCCCGTTCCAAACATGCACCTTTGGAACAGGTCGGGTTTATGGTGTTTAAAATAACGTCTGTCGCACGGAACTACGGTTTCAAAGTATTTTCAGTGTTACCAATTTAAACATTTTATATCTTTTGATATTTTGATTATAATAGAGAGTTTGAATCAAGGGAGAAATAATAATAGAAACTATGGAGAAAGATCTAATTTATTAGATTTCTCGAGAACTGCCGATCCCCCCAAAAAACTTTAATATCGACGCAGCACTGCTTTATGTGCTGACTAATATATATACAGCGGATGTCAACTTCGTTTAATGGCCAGTTGTCGACTAATTGCGGGTGCATAAACACAGATTAACAAGAATTTATACAATTGAACAACTTTAGCCACCAAAGGTGGTGGAGGGTTCTATTTCTGTTCCATGGCGCAGAGGTATGATACCGGCCTCTGGGTCTGAAGCTAAAGTTCCGATCCTACCTCGTGGTACTTGATGGGATAATGTATAGTCTATAGCCACACTGAAGAGTTGTAATACAACGGAACTGTAGTCCGTGGATGACACAATAATATATATATATATATATATATATATATATATATATATATGTTCGTCTGTTCGTTTGTTTGTCCGTGCAATATATCCAAAAGTTCTCAATCGAATTTTTGGGGAGGAAATGAGACATGGGCTAAGGGATGATTTGGGGTCTGATTCAGGAATTCGTTTTCGATCGAGAAATACATTTCTAATTTTTGTGCTGGAAACGGAGTAAAGCACTGAGGAAACAATTGATAAAAGGGCTGGAGTCACATTTTGAGTGTGTTAACTCAATATCTGAGTGATTTAGAGTTATTTCCCTTGCGATAAATTTAATTTCCGTTAAGTTTTTTTTGTTAGTGTGTAGTGTTGGCAGAGGTAGGAGCTCTCTTGGTACTCTCTACTTCACTGAAGTAAACGGAGGCTTCGAATGCTCAACTTTCAAGAACAAGAATATCCCATTAGTCCTCAAAAGAAGGGTCTACAATAAAATGTATCCTCCCAATAGTCACCTACGGAGCTGAAACATGAAACCTAACCGAAAGATCGACCCTCAAACTGAAAACTATGTAACATGCAAAGGAAAGAATCATGTTCAACATTACATGGAGAGATCACAAGACAGCACAGTATATCAGGGAGAAAGCAGGAGTCTGAGATATAGAATCCATCAGAAAACACAATGGGCTGGCCATGTTAGACAAACTCTGCACATCACTACTAACAACGTAGATCCCAAAGATCATATACGAAATGGGAGCTGGCGGAAAATAGGATGGCGTGAAAGTACTGGCTCCGCGACGCCCATGATGAGGAGATCTGGCGAATACATCAGAGTGCAGAGTTTGATCCTCATTAGGAACCCAGTATTGATAGCCTTGAGCCTAAAACTACGCAAGCACTTACAATAATTTTTTCACCAGGTCCCCTCAACATAGGGTAATGGTTAACAAGCTGGTCATTACTACAGAGTAGTGAGTTCATACATCATTTTATTTTTTTTTTTTCTTAGTTTTCAGTTTTCAGAAACTGTCACCCAAAACTGTCACCTAAGCTGTCAACATAGGTTTCTTCAGTTTTTAAGGTTGGCTGGCTGGCTGACTGGCTATGAAATCACGCATACAAGCCACACCTATACAGCTAGAGGGCTGGAAATTTAAACGTTTACTCATTATATCTAGAAAAAACGTTTCATTTTATTTTATTTTTTCAATTCTCTCTCCTAAAAAAGTTGCAAGTGGGAGGTTCAATTTGCAATCTACGTTTATGGTAAATTGGTAATCTATTTTATGTCGGGCGGTATTCTCCTTTTTTTTTTTTTTTGCAATTCGGACTTCAAGTAACCCATTCATTGATCACTCCTCTTTCTAATGTTTTAAATGATCACCCCCAACGCGGCACGGTGTCGAAAGACATAGTCGTATGGTGGTTCCTATTGAGTGACTAACAAAGGAATCAATTTATATTGCAAATTACCCCCTCCCCCCTAAAATCGTATTTCGGGGAGAAATCTATAAAAAAAAGAGTGAATATTTAAATTTTCAGCCGTTTAGCTCTATTGGTGCGGCCTGCACGCATGATAGATACTTACATACATACATAGCCAGCCGGACCAACTTGAAAACTGATAGAAACCTATGTTGACAGTTTGAGTTTGCATGACAGTTTTGGTTGACTGTTTCCAACGTTCCCTGTGAACTTGAATGTGGGTCACACAGGAAGAAAGGTTAGCAGTACTTTTTGAAGGTATTTAAACCAGGCCTTACGATATACAACATCGCAAATATGCTGTGTGTGTGTTTTTCTTCCCTTTTTGTAGGTAATGCTTGAGTGAGCGCACTTTTCGGGCGAATACAATTTGAACTTTGGGGGGTTAGATTTGGGCAGGGGTGTAGTGCGGTGGGAACACGTGAGAACAGCGTTCCCTTACTTTCGTTTGGCAGGTGGGGGTGGTTGAAAGAGAACAGCTTTCCCTTCCCCGCTGTCTATAGACTACTGGAACCTTCTATGTGAACAAATCCCTGATAGGAGTAATTAGTCGGTGTATGACCAAATACTCCTCTCAAATGACCTCGGAACTAAAAACTCGAAACTGGAATCGGTTGAATTTGAAAAAAAAAAAAAAAAAAAGAATCCGAGGCGAGGGCTCAAATCATCCACCCTTCTCGAGAGCAGGCAGTCCTGCGTTCCCTCACTTCATTTTTAGCACTCGATTCGGTATTCACTGATAAACAAAGTGATATCTGTCTGAGCTTACTTTGACTTCAGGGAATGTTCATGGAGTATCCATTACGAATTGATGATTTAGTTTGAAGCTCATTAATCCGGCAAATTTGGTGCCTGGCCATTTCCGGACTACAGTAAGTGCCGAACTACAGAAATTGACGATCTGACCTCCTAAAGCTCACAAAAACAAAAGTTCCTTTGTCTAATCTTTCAGGTTACTCAACCTTGTCATGCATAGATAATGTGTTGTGCTTTTGAATACTACCATCAACTTTTGCACCTCTTGGTCTTTTGGTTAACATCGTGGACGGGTAAAAACATAGTTGAATGTAAGGAATTAATAAGATTGTGTCACCATAAACGCTTGGCAGGGGTGTAAACAATGTTCGGCGCCTTGGTGAAGTCCTGATGGCAGATTCACAAGCCGATGGCGGCACATTCAAAATATGACGGATCATGGTAGTTGCTGGACAACAGAATATATATATATATATATATATATATATATATATATATATATATATATATATATATATATATATATATATATATATATATGATGTTATTATGATTTGTAAGATTGCAAAGAAGAAACAGACTTCGTTGATGATATTTAATCACAGAGCTCAATATTTATCAAGGTAAATAGAGCTATTATTGCATTAAATGAAATTTTCCTTTTAGACTTTATTTAATGTATGCACACACACACACACACACACACACACACACATACACACACACATGCACGCACACACACACACACACACACACACACACACACACACACATATATATATATATATATATATATATATATATATATATATATATATATATATATATATATGCGTGCGATTATATTTCGCTTTTAGATATTTGTTTACAAGATTGTGTTATATTTATAAAACGTTGACCCACATTGGCAGATGTCCACATTCGCTAATGGGGAACATATTCAACTTAGAATGATAGATAGATAGATAGATAGATAGATAGATAAAAACAAATAAAATAAGGAAAGAAAACAGTGTGAATTAATTAGTCCTGTTTTCCAGAATTATTTCATCCTTTATATTTCCATAATATCTAAAGAACAAGGTCTTTATTTTTAAATATGTAACATGTGGGGGAATTGTTTTTATATAAAACACTTCTTTTTTTAGGAAAAGTTTTTTTTTCTAATAAAAAAACAGTCTTCACATGTTACATATTGTAGTACTTCTACCACTGTGTCGGAAATGCCTATTTTAGGACGCTTAGCCTAGAGCACATATGGGCAACCATTTTTGCCAGCAGTAACTTATTTTGAGGCCAATCAAGGCATTCGTTTAAAATCTTATATGAATCTTCTCAGAAAGTCAATTTTATAATTTTTATTGTAAAATTACGATTGTTTTGGCTTTGCTAATCAATAAAATAATAATTGTAATTCATGTTTTTTTTTCTGAAATAGAAATTAAAAACACTTTCCCTTGTATAATCCGTATTATTAAGTGAATGTGTGGCACTAATAAAAATGAAACTTGTCCAATGTGGCTCGCTAAATCAAAATCGTTTCCCACGTTTAACGAAAAGCAATGGTAAAGCTTAGCTCTTGTCGCAGACCAAGTCACCTGCGCCCAAAATTTTATTTTTGCAGAGAAAAATAGTTTTTGACAAATCAAATTTCAATTGATCTGAATATATAAATACTACACCCTCATCTTGATTAGGACTGCCCACATTTTCTACAGGAAAATACTTATTCATCCTATTTTTAGTGCAAACTAAATGAAAATTGAAATATTTTCTTTACTTCAATACATATATAAACTATTTTACGTAAGTCAAGTTTGATTTTTTTTTCTATCATGCCCTAGATAGAAAAATGATCTATTTATTATATATTCAAATAACGAAAAAAGTATTTTTAGAGTCATTTTATGATTATGATTTCTTCGGAATTTCTCACAATTTAACTAAGCCTTATATTCTGTCCTCCAACGGATTCCGCGAACAATTTACGTAATGAAAAAAGATTTGAAAAATATTCGACATATTCTGAAAGCTTTTTTGTTGATAGCTACTGATACTTCTTCAAAGGATAATACATAGATATAAAAATTTCTGCTGTCTATGCTATTTTAGTATTTTTTAGATGTTAAATGGACTGGACAAATGATTTTTATATATTTTTTGGCTTCGGTAGATATACTTGAATTCAAGTTTTGATTGGAAAAAAAAAATACAAATTTCGATGAAATTTTATATCTTGCCATTTTTGCTTAATTTCGAAACACTGGGGAGTGTCATGAGTTCGATCCTACAGAGGCTTCGTACTAAGCGTTGTAAACAGTTATCATAGGGCACCTAACAAATAGCAATGCTCATCAAGTATGTGTCGTTGACCAATCGCAAATGTGGTGAGTTCGATCCTCATTGGTTTCCCCAACCGTGGTGGTCCTGTGTCAGATTGACTTGAGCGTTGTAATTCACTATTTCTGGGCACCTACCTTAGAGTAACGGTTATCGAGGTCTTCATCTTTATTAATAGAGAAAAGTAAAACAAATCCAAACACTTGGTTATTCAGGACATCGCCATCCCTTCGATGGGGATGACTCTACATCTATTAAACATGGAATCGGTCTGGGTTGGGACGTTTTTGATAATAACAAAATACTTTTAACCTCCAATGAATACCAATCAAAATACTTTACGGCCTGAATTTTTCCACGTGGCAGTAAAGATCCTTACAAATGGTTGGAGTGTTTCAAAATCACATCATGCGCTTCAGGACCTCTCATACAATGCTAGACAAGATCAATATTAGTCATCACTGAAAACTCATAAAACCTACGCCCTATAACATGTTGCCCGAAAGAGAGGAAGCTAGGACTATTTGGCCATACAAAACGCAGACCAACGGGGACTAGTAAAAGCGTGTGTAGATGGAAAAGTTCGGCATATAGGAGGAAGAAGGGGGTTCCTGACATGGTTGGTTTGACGACATAGAACCGTCGACCAAGGGTCACACCCATGAACTTAACAACATCGTAACAGACCTTTAATATGAAGCAGCTTCTGTCACGGGGTTACGCTTTCAGCAACGTAGTGGAGGAAGCGTTTGACAGAGAGAGGGGATGGGGAGAAATAGTGTGTGTGTGTGTTTTATACCAACGATTCTCTCTGAGCGCTCCTTCATAATGGCCCTGTACCAAACTAAGCAATATCTTTCGAGGTCTACCTCGTGGCTGGTATGGTCACGAATTTCCTACTGATACCAAAGGTCTGTGTTCGGGGCAGAATTTTGGATGCTGATTTTCCAGAGTGAAACACTAATAGTATCAATAGCAGCTATCAACCCTTTTCTTTTCCTTCTCTCTCATTAAACCATCTAACATTATTTTCTCATCTCTCCCTTCTTATCCTCTCATCAAACTACCAAACAGACAGAATTTCGAAGGCTTATTTTCCAATAAAAACACTTATAGTATCAATAGCAGCTATCAACCCTTTTCCTACTCTCTTATTGAACCTCCTAACATTATTTCCTTACCTTTCACCTTCGTTTCCTCTCGTCAGTCTACCCACTTTCTTTTCTTTCATCTCCATTCTTACCGTGACTGTCGCACTTATAGCATCAGTTGCAGCCATCAGCCGAGCCGAAGATTATACACATGATAATCGTCAGCGGAGCGTCGACTCATGGACTAGCATCTATAAAGAACTCAAGACATTGGTTTTCAAGAATCCCTTCTATCAGGGAAGATTCGGGCAGACCCCAATTTTCAAGACTGAGCAATGAACTAAGAAAACAAACAGTTTCCGATCTTTAAAAATCATATTTATTGAAAATGGATTACATTTGCTCCATATCTATCCAGGTTTGGGTGCAATAATTATGTTTTACGATGGCTGTTGATGTCTCTCGGTCAAGAGATTCGAAAAGTCAAGTTTAGGGAGGCTGCTGCTGAGGATCTCCGAGAGTTATTTATCGGAATCCCAGAGGTCCACGGACCCTACTTTCGAAAACACTGACTCAAGAGTTAAAACGCTGTCTTACATAATTAATTGGTTAAAAAGTTTGTCCCACTTGGAATGACTAGCATTTGTGCATTACATAGCATAAAGAAGGGGGGTTCAAGTAAGTGTGAGTTGATATCGGAAAATAATTAATAGGCCTTGAGCTAATTTGTCATTGGCGACGATTGGTCGGTTTAATTTCTTCCGTTGACATGTCTAATCAGGGCAATAAATTAACTCGTTATGAACTGCTCCGTTGAACAGGGGGTATTTCAGATATTTAGCTGGATTTGGGTTCTAGGGATGGATATATAAGGGGGGATTAGAGATACGGGGCGAAAAAATTGGCCGGCGAAGAGGGGGTGGGAAAGATCTCGACTTGACGGAGGAGATGGCGATAATTATGATGGGGATGTGTACATATATGCTCTCTCTCTCTGTCTCTCTGTCTCTCTGTCTCTCTCTCTCTATCTATCTATCTATCTATCTATATATATATATATATATATATATATATATATATATATATATATATTTGTGTGTGTGTGTGTGTGTGTGTGCGTGAGTGTGTCTATGTGCGTGAGTGTGTTTCTCTGTGTATATGTGTACGTGCATGTATGTATGTGATGAAACAAAGTGACAAATATTCTCCTTCCTCTCTCTCTTTCTCTCCCCTCTCTCTCTCTCACCATTTTTTTTCTTTCTCTCTCGCACACATACAAGGATACTTTTATATTTTGAATCGTAGAGAAGTTACTTATCATGCGAAACGGCAGCCGAGATATCTCGCGAGAAATTACTTTGCCCTGGAGCGGCTTATAAACTTTCTCGTGAGAAATTTTTTTTTTTCCTTGGACTTTTTATTTTGGAATTCAAGACAATTTGTAGATGTGATGCAGGTGTTGGAAGCTGTGAATGTCCTGGAGCAGCTGCTGAGATATACCACGAGAAGTTTTCTTGTTCTTGGGTCTCCTTTTCTTTGGCAGTGAATAAAATAGTGATTCATGACAATTCGTAAATAGTGATGAAGAGAGTGAATGCAATTGAGACCTGATGAGACACGCCGTCTATAACTTTGAAGAGAAGAAATAGTATCATTCCGATAAGTCAGACAATTGAACTTGTTCTTTCTGCAGCTTTTGCTGTAGTCAATAAGTTCTGATAGGTCCGAACCTTGTCCCACTTGACAGGGAACGCTGATGGAAACAGAAAAAAAAGTCAGGGAGGCAACTCACACCAACATGTCGACTGAGCGTATAAGTCAGACAAGTGCGGGGTTCAAACTGATGTGGCTTCCACTATTCAACCCTAGACAAGGTATGGAAACCCAGGCCTAACATGAGAAGAGAAAGATATCACCCGAATCCAACGTAATAGCACAGCTCTGTTTACCACCCAAAGAAGGCCGTAGAATAAGTCGGTCCAAAACGTCGTATTCACAGTACAGACAACAAGAAGGAGTTCAATTGTCCGGAAGCTCTTTGAAAATTAAAAATGGTTCGGCGAAAAAATACAAAGCGACCGCAAAATCCAATATTATATCGGTATTGTTCTAAGTAGACGCCATTTTGATAGCAGGTTTAGGCAAAGATTATAATGTGTACGAATTGGTGCATAGATTCTGCCACTGGGCTCTCTACCAAGAATTCGTCTTTGTTAATGAATAAAAAATGAAGAAAAACCAATACATCGGACGAATAATTGATTTCATTATGTACTTTTTGATGTAAGTAACTGACCTTTGTTTCACAGGCTTTAGACTGAGAATCAATGATTGCTTTAGAAGTAAAGATTTTCAGCACGCTCTATTTCTTTAATTGCTCACAGCCATTTTGGTCCAGCACAGACAATGAAAATATTCTAGTGAACTGAGGTTATGGATAGATTTAGGAAGGCTGAAATGAAAGCTAAGATTTCGAATGCTCATCTTCCAAGCAAAACACCTTCTCCATTTTAATCATTGGTCTTCCTATCTGCTAGTTTGCACCCAACTGACCCCTATCGTTAACACTATAATATCAAACAAAATGGAAATTCACTTAATATGCAATATATGTAACTTGTTTACCTATGCCGTCGAACAATGATGGCGATTTTTGAATGATTTTGCAATTGAATTGTATCAAAAACAGTATGTTGCTCTACATTTTCTAGTTTACTATGAATTTTTCATATATGTGTGTGTGTGTGTGTGTGTGTGTGCGTGTGTGCATTTTTCCAGCTAATGTGTATGAATTTTTCTTGAATATATTTACAAATTATGGAATACGTTATATTATATAGAAACTTCATTCTGTATAATAAGTGTCACATCGAAAGAAACAAATAGAGCAGATATTGACCGTGAATAAGCAAAAATGAGAATTTGGCCTTGACACGGTTATTTGGGCCTTTGCATTACCAGCAGTCGTTTAGCTCAATGGCAAGAGCAACGTTACAATGTAGCGGCAATCCTATCGGTCACAGGTTCGATTCCTGCTGCAGCCTCTTTTTCTTTAATTGTTTATTCTATTCGTGTTTTCGAGGCCAAGTGATATATTAATCATATTATGCAAGGCCAGGTGATGTATTGACGAGAGATCATATCAAATAAGATAATATAACGCAATTAATAATCATTATGTCGGATCATGCATCCATTTCTTGATATATATATATTTTTTAGCTAGTATGCATGAATCGCGGTGAAAATGAAAGACGTAATCTCTCTTTACATGATCAAATTTTTTTTGGTGGGGCGGGTAGCTGGATGGGAGATTGGGAGGTCAAGAAATTGCAGGGATAGAGATAAATATTGATTCTCTCTATCCCCCCTCTCCCTTTATCAAAAAATTAACCTTCTCTCTATCCTAAAAAATAAACATTCTTTCTCCGTCGTAAAGAATGAACTCTCTCTCTGTCTGTCTGTCCGTCTGTCTGTCAGTCTGTCTCTCTCGCTCTCTCTCTCTTTGTCAATTCTATTTCAAGGGCGCATCGGAATGATTAGGGATGCAGACCGCGTTCAAAACACGTCACTTCCTACAGGCATAAAATGTGTCCATTTCAGGACATATTAACATTTTAATTCGGACACCCGCCTGAAAAAAATATTTCTGGGGTAGGGGTGGTTTTCAAAAAACCAATTAGCTAAAAACCTCCTGGTTGGCATTAGTACACACACAAGAATTCTTGGGCTTAAGGGGAGGGGTTTGGGTGATAGGCAAGCGCATACAGACAGACTTTTGGTGAATTATAATAAATGTCCAATCAGAATGAACCCAGATTTTTTTACGCATTTAGAAAATAAATGTAAACAAGATGAAATAAAATTAAAAAAAATAAATCAGGGAGATTACTCTTTAATTAGCATTTAATAGCTATCTCCCTTGTTAAATGGCAAATGTTACATAAAATATACCCATTCAAGAAGCCGATTATATAAGTCGAGGAGAATGCTGGTCATTATAGAAGTGGCAGCAATGATGTCATTAAAGACGGTTGGGCCGTGAAGGGAGTAGTCATAAAGGGTGGAGAGAAAAGTGGTAATTGTAGAGATGCCCCAACCCCCTACCACTACCACTGATTAATAAGGACCGAATGCAATCTTATTAACGACCTTCCATCAATTATCATTTTTTAATTATATTCATAATTACGTCATCAATCATTCACCAGGATTGGAGACAAAGCTGGCTGATAGGGGGTGCTGTTATACGATTAAAAAAAAACTTCATAGATCAAAATGTTGTAGAACGTAGCCATGAAAGCTTCGTTTCAGAGGCTTCAAATAGGCCATTCTGAACTTGGTATGCAAGCCCCACAAGGGGGCAGTTCGAATATGGAAGCGAGGGACAATTTGGAATTTGGTTGTGAACAGTGGAAAACGTTCCGTGGCTCAAAACTGAGTTTTATTAATTACTAATTACGCAGTATTATTAATTAGTAACGCAGCTATAAACTTAGAAACGACAAACACCCGAAGTGGCGTTACTCATTTTACCTTCCGCTGTTTTATCTACCCTGGGAGGGGGAACCAAGATATTAGTTCATTCGGTAAGTATTCAACTTCTTTAGGAGAAAAATTTTTCTCAGAAATGAAAGGCCAACGAACATGAATTTCATCTGTCTAGAACTCAATCACCATCATCAGCGACCATTTAATCTGCGTGGGAAAATCATTGATACATTTGAATATGAATAATCCTTTGTATAACTACCATCATCATCATCATCATCATCATCATCATCAGTCTTTCAACGTCTGTCGTTGGACGTAGACCCTCCCCAGGATTCGTCACACTTCTCCATCGTGGGCGTCGCGGAGCCAGTACTTTCGAATTCGTCTAGCTCATCTCTCCATCTAATACTCTGCCGGCCTCGGTTGCACATGTGATTCCTGGGGATCCATGTCCTGAGTCGCGATGTCCATCGGGTGTCTGCCATTCTTGTAACATGACCATCCCATTGCCATTTGTGATTTCTAATGGACTCCTGTCTTCTCCCGGATGTTTTGTGTTGTCTTGTGGTATCTCCATGTGAGGTTGAGCATAATTCTTTCATGTGCACGTTGCATGGTTCTCAGTTTGCTGGTCAGTCTTTTGGTCAGGTTCCATGTTTCAGCTCTATGAGTGACTATTGGGAAGATGCATTGGATGTACACCCTCCTTTTTAGGATCAATGGGATCTTCTTGTTTTTGAAAGTTGAGCTTGCTCTGCCAAAGGCTTGCCATCCTAGCGTGAGTCTTCGTTTGATTTCTTCTTCTTTTGAGGATTTCATGGAGATTCCGTTGTCCCAAGTTGATGTAGTGACCTACTTTCACTTGTTCTGTGTCTTCGATTTTGAACTTAGTGTTTTTATTTCCAATGTGGTTGTTGCATATGATCTTCGTCTTGCTGAAGTTCATGTGTAGGCCAACTTTCTCTCTCTCCCTTCATTTAGTTAATCTAGCAGAAGTTAGAATTATAGACAGCAAACTTACACCTTTCTTTTTCGCACATTGACCTCAGACTGGGTGAAGTAGTGGTTTTAGGCCCTTATTACTCCCTGCTCCTACTCGAGAGTTCAAAAGGTTTGATACTATCTAAATATGAAAAAAAAAGTAATCTAATTATGTATCGTGGCAAAAAGAATTATATCTCATATATCTCTAAACCCTGATGAACATTCTTTGTCAACGCTTTTCATCTAAAGTAGATAAATATAAATAAAGGAACGAATTCCTTGTTAAGAAAATAACAGATACATTATCTTTAGGTCAATTACTAAATTTCTGTAATTTCATTATCGTGTGAAATTTAGTAACGAAATCATCTCATTGTTTTTATACTTCACAATGTTAACGAGTTAAGCATTAGTTTCTATGTATCTTAAAATTAGTAATCAGTAGTATCATGTGATTAGAAATTAATAATGTTGTATAATTAGGAATTAATAGTGTTACTTAATTAGCAATTAATCAGTTGAGCCTTAACACGACTCAGTTTTCAGCTAGGGGATGATTTTCGCTCTTCACACCCAAATTCCAAATTGTCCGCCAATATATTCAAATTGCATCCTCAGCCACGTGCGCCCCACATTCAGAATCACTACTTTAAACTCAACTGAATAAATAGGACACTGAATGTTTTCACAGAACAGGTCACGCTATTTTCGTCGAAAAAAAAATCATGGTTTCAAGATGGCGTTGCTTCAGTGATACCATTGTAACAACCACTTCATCGATCAATCGAAAAAATAAAAAAATTAATATACGTTAACAGAAAAAAAAATGGCAAATGGCTGCCTTCAGGGGTATTTTTTTTTCTTTTACTGAAAGTTGAAGAACTAATAGTGAATCCTACACAACCAGATCTATTCAAATTGGAAAATCTATGAGTAGGTTTTTAAGGTCAGAGGAGATAATAAAATCTAGGAAATTAAATAAACACTGGGCAGGTTAGTCACTTAATAGAAACCATCATGTGATTAAAGTTTTTTGGCAACATGCCGTGTTGGGGGTACCAAATGAAAGAATGCAAAAAAAAAAAAATGGCTGATCAATGAATAAGTTACTTTTCTCTCATTTTATTAGACAGTGATCACCATAACTGGATTCTGAATCAAAGAAAAAAAAAGTTGACACTAACTAAGTGATGAATTTAGCATAAACTTACATCGCTAATTGAGCCCCCACTTAAGATTTATTTGACAGGGGTGGGAAAAATGTTTTGCACACATAAGGAACAAATATTCAAATTTTCAGCCCTCTAGCCCAATTGGTGCAGTCTGTATGCGTGATACGTGCATATATCGCTAGCCAGCAAGACCAACGTAAAAAAACTGAAGGAACCAATGTTGACAGTTTTGGTTGGTAGTTTCTGATGAATGATAATTCAATTAATGAAATTCTACCTGAATAACCAAACAACCAATCACCCACCTACCCCCAAAATGGAAAAAAATGTGGACAAATTAAAAACCGAAGTCATTGTAAAACATTGCTTGCCCGCCAGCCAAGCCAACCAGCCAGCCAGCCAGCCAGCTAGCCGGACCTACTTGGAAACTGATGAAACCTATGTGTACAGTTTTTCTTGATAGTTTCTTATCTTGAAACGAATTCCCTGGGGCAATGAACGGACATGATTTTCTGTTTCATCTCCCGAACTCTCCGTTATTCTATCAAACGATTCCTAACTTGCAAACAATTAAACCTTTTTCTTTGTCTGTTTGTCTAACTATGAACTCCTACGCACACAGCATGCACTCACATGTGCATACACACACTCAAACATGCAAGCACGTATACATACTGCAGCGAGATTTTGAAACTAATAATTTCGTGAAATCCAAAGGGATTTATCGAAATCCCTGAACATTTCTGTAATTTCATGAAGTCCATACTTTAACAATAAGGGTAGTAATGGTATTTACGGAGCATGTATAGCTTAGTTTGATGGTATCATGGATGACTGATCGAACACCAAAGGAAAATAATTTAATGACAGAATAAGGATTCTCTGAACTTATAGGAATGAAAAAAAATCCTGTCAAAAAGCACCAACCTGATACTTTCGCCCCCCAGATCTATATGTTTCTTCCCTTCATATCCAATGCTTTTTTGCATGGTACGAGTTTATCCAATCCAGGATTCACTTTTTAAAATCTTTCAATCCATCAGTATGGAATGCACTACTTTATTAGATTAGGAACAGTTTTCACCTTTTATTAATTTCAGTTGGTTTTCCCGCAAGTTTTCAATTCAGGCCGTTGTTTTCCATTGCAACGAATAACATCACGTTTGAAAGTGAAGAGTAAGCTTTTGATAAGAATCAAACTCACACAGTCATTGACATAAGGGGTTTAGTTTACGCCCAGCTGCTTTAACCAATCGGCCACAAAGAAGCTGATTCACATTTTTGGACTCACTCCCTACAACCGACTATCAGTGCCTTATTTCTGTTGTTTATGTATGAGATCAAGCAGTCTTAATAAACCAATCTTTTTATTTAATTATTTTTATTATTTGCAACTTCACACCAGTTGCCTGGTGGTTACCGCTGGAGGTTGAGTGACTGCAAGTCTCCTCAAGTCTCCAGCCTTCCTCTCCACATTCTCATAGACCACAGCAATACTGTGGTTTACAGTTTCACAACAGTTGCCCGGTGGTCATTGCTGAAGGCTGAGTAACAGTGAGTCTCCTCAAGTCTTCAGCCCACATTTCTTCTCTCCCTCGCCTATCATGCCAGTGCTGTCGTTCACATTCCCGCTTTCATTTCCCTTCTTCTGTTAGGTCACTGCTAACATTTAGAGTTGCAGATACATTATTATTATTATTATTATTATTATTATTATTATTATTATTATCATCATCATGCCAGCTGCCTGGTGGTTATCCCTGGAGACAGCATATCTCCTCAAGTCTCCATCTCTCCTCTCACATCTTCCTCACCAATCGAAGTCACCTATTTCCCAATATCTCTTAATGTAATTCATGTGAGTTTTTTTCCGTTTTACATACACTTTGTTATTATGGTACTTGTATTGAGTGTTCACCCATGTGAATATCAAATCTATTGTGTTGGTTTCCGTGCATATAAATCACATAACTGCCATATTCCTATCAATTACTGCGTTAAAAAATAACTCCAATTTGAGGTGATAATTGGCATAAATCGTTAACTTGTAAAAAACCAGTCATTTGAAGTTGAAGGTTGTACTGTACTAGAGTAAGAGAGCTTGTGCAAGGTCACTGAATCGGAATTGATAACCTGTAATGCATCCTCATGATTGTCACCAGTCGAGCTGTAACATGTAACCTAACCAAAAGATTGGACCACAACCAGAGGACTATGCAACGTACACGAAAGAGTATCGGGATCAACATCACATGGAAGGATCACAACACAGCACAGTATGTTGAGGAAAAAAAACAGGAGCCAGATATATCATAGAATCCATTAGAAAAAGCAATGGGCTGGTCACGTTGCAAGGATGTCAGAGACAACAGCTGGACATCAGGACTCACAGCATCGATCCCCAAATGGGGGGGGGTACAAACTAGACAAGTTCAGAAAGTATGGCTGCGCGACGCCCATGATAGAGAAATCTGGCGAATCTTGGGTAATGTCTATGTTCAACAACCGGTGCTAAAATGCTGCTGCTGCTGCAGCTGCTGCTGCTGCTATTGATGATGAAGCATTTGAAGCAGGACCCTTGAAAGGGCTGGCCCCCTAACGAATGCAGCTTTTGGTACGTAGTTAATCCAGCTCTGCGTAAGCCGAAACCTTGGATAAAGAGGCTGAGAGAAGTTTCTCGAAACACAGATGGTGCCATGTGGTAATATATATGTTGAGGTCTTCAGGGAATTTCCGGAAAATTATGGAAAAATAACCTAAATATCCATAATCAATTAGACAAATGTCAGTACTATGGTTTTATGAGTACAAATATTTGGATAATTTCAGCATTTCGAATTCTCACAGTTTAAACCTGAATATTTGTCCCAGTCAATAAACTTCTTTGGCGCCACTAAGGGGGCAGGTCATCCAATATATATATATATATGTATATATATATATATATATATATATATATATATATATATACCCGGCCAAAATGACTTATTTATGTATGGATCGGCACTGAGGAGCCTAAAGCTATTAGGTAATTCATTTTTTGATGATTCAAGTAACTTAATTTAAAGTTCTTTTTAAGTCTCGACCCAATTCAAGCTATCTTAATGTGTGATCAGTGGTTTCAAGTCTAAAAAATTTCTCTGACGTCATCAGTGAATCTATGACGTAACATCATAATAAGGTGAATTAAACAATGAGATGGTTCAGAAATGAAACAAACAGAAAAATTTACCTATCAGTTCAATATATATATATATATGTATATATATATATATATATATATATATATATATATATATATAAAACTTTACAGCTTCAAACATTAAAAACTTAATAAAAAGTTTATGTTCTGTCACTTCAGTCGATTATTCCCGAATATCTGTCAATGCAATTTATGTCATTTTCTTCAGGGTTTTTAAAAAATTTTTTAATTTTTTATGCATACTTTGTTATCATGGCAAAATGTGTCAAGTTTCTCTTGTTGGTATCATCATTTGTTCACCATGTAACCGTTTCGGGGATTTTAAAAACAAAACAGTTTTAGTCGGATGGCACCCCAGCAGTGTTGATCAAACACTGCTTCCCTTTCAGCCATGATTTTAATATATAGCCAATGTGATACTTGTAATTTCTTACTTCATGAAGGGTATTACCATAATATACTTGTATAATTATTGGATGGATGATTTGTATTCGATATATTCGTGAATATTTATAGACAATAGGGAAAACCACAGATTAGGTTAATCGGTATTCACATGCATTCCGTAGGAATTACCCAACATCATCAGTGAGCTGAAAATTGAAGTGCTGGTATAACTTGGAAATGAATCCTGACAATATTTAAGTATTATGACATTAAGGGAAAATCATCTCGCAAAGGCCACTCGTATAATTTTTTTTTTCCTAAATGTAATCTAAACCACCTAAACATGGTCGCAGCAGAATTAAATCTTCCACGCTCGCTGATTTAGGGTGAGGTTTTAAAGTAGAAAAAAATTGAGAGAAAACAAATTTGGGAGGTATTTTATCCTTTGTGAGAGGGATGGTATTTCAAATAAGGTACAACTCAATGAATGTTTAGTTCAAATCCCCGATCTTTTATTCCTGGTAAGAACAAGCAAAATGAAATATAGATTATGTTTGGTAGAAAGATTTGGCCTGGTGCAGGAAGTAGCTGAAAATTCGAGCCTATGGGTGGATTTTCTGCTAGTTTAGTTATGGGAGACAGTATGGCCCTTGGGCTGACCCACACTTTCCTCTTATAATAAAACAAATTGGCAAACCCTCTCTATCTCTCTCTCACCAGCGCACGGACACAGAAGGGCACATTTACATCATAAATAGAGTAAATAATCCCTCAAGCGACAGTAAGAAGAGGTAAAGAGCGTACTATTTCACATCTTCGAGACTGTTGCACCAATCTCGGTTGTGATATTCTGCCTAGAAAATCAGCATCTGAAATCGTGACATTGAGCTTATTCAACGATTTCTGGTAGTAAAGGACACTATACAACTATCTAAGCTTCAAAGAAAATCTCTCCGAGCCCACACTTTGATTATATATATATATATATATATATATATATATATATATATATATATATATATATATATATTATATGTATATATATCCTTCCTGTTCATCAACCCACAACATGCGGATTGAATGCCGAAACTTGCTTGAATAAATTTTTGATCCGAGATACTCTTACAGGAAAACCAACATTCTTCAAGGGTTGACGATAAAAACTTTATGACTACAGCAGTGGAAAAGGCATCAAAAGTTCTCAATGAATTTCAATTGAATTTTGTGGAACGCTGGACAATAAGCTATCAAAGTGATCAAATTTTAGAGAATAATCCCTGGTAGCCTCGAATGACCCAGTACATGTGGGAAGTCGGATTTTATTGTTTCTCCATGCCACATATCATGTCAATCAGCCTTGTAGTCTTAGCGGAGAAGAGGCACGAATGCAAAAACGAACAATTTGGTATAAATTTCCCGAAACTAATGCAAAACAGTTATTTGGGCATTTGCATTTTCAATGGCTGCTCAGTTCAGTAGTGGTAAGAGTAACGCAACCTTAAAGTGGCTGCCCTATCGATTGCTGGTTCATTCCTTGCAGCGGCCCTATTTTGTAGTTTGTTCTATTTATGTTGTCTAGGCCAAATGATACATTTACTGTATAATAACAGGAGATCATTTCAATATGATACAACGCAATTTATAATCATTCTGTCGGATCATATATCCATTTCTTATATAAATATATATTCATATATATGTTTGTGTCTGTGTGTGAGAGAGAGAGAAAGAGAGAGAGAGAGAGAGAGAGAGAAAGAGAGAGAGAGAGAGAGAGAATTGAATTTGATAAACCATTGGAAAATACGAAAGTTTGGAAACTGGACTGAATTTATTCCCCTTACATGTTTCGAGAGAGTGTTTGGTCTCGTTGTCAAATGGGAAAATTGAAATAATTTGTGTACAGGTGAAATTGAGAAGGGTTTTGTGTGTATAAATGTAGTTTAGTCTAGGAATGTTATTTACAGAAGTGGAGGGTGTGTATTTCTTATTTATTTGGATTTTTTCAAGATGTGTTTGTTTTATATTCGATATTTATACTAATCAGTTAGATGAAAACGTGTCAGCACACGGATATATATATAAATATATATATATATATATATATATATATATATATATATATATAAAACACCTTCCATCATCTTTATTTCATACTTCTTCAGTGTCTCTAACTTCCTACATTTTTAGGTGTCATTATTTTCCCACGACCCCAACGAACTTTTGGCGGGATGTTGGGCACATGGGTCGCAGTGACTTCGTATTCACCCCACCCACCCAGCACTTGTTGGCCCCATGGGTCCCTTCTTTCTCTCATTCCCCACCGTTTCTTTATCCACTCTTTTTCTTTTCTTATTCCTTTTTCGATATTCTCTCCAGTTCTTCTTTCTCTCTTTTCTTCTCTTTCATTTTCCCCCTTTTCCTTCTTTCTTTCTATCTTCTGTTTCAGCATTCACCGATATTTTGTCTTTCTTTCTTCCTTATATATATATATATATATATATATATATATATATATATATATATATATATATATATATACTAGCATAATGCCCGTCAAAAATGGCGGGGATTATTTATGTCTGGATCAGCACAAAGGAGCATATACCTAATTTATTAGGTAATTGATTTTTTTATAATTGAAGTGTTTTAATTTCAAGTTTTTTCCTTCATGTTTTAACTTTTAAAAAGTGACCGATATAGAGTTTCAAGATAAAATGTATTGTAAGAAAAAAAAAGGAATGCAAGTAATTCTATAAAATAATAATATTAAATTTACTTAGAAAAATAAATGTAAGAAATAAAAAGTTATTGTGCGTGTTTTTATGTAAAAAATAAACTTTAACAAAAGATGATGGGGATATTTATAAATTATATATATATATATATATATATATATATATATATATATATATATATAAGTATTTAAGTGTAAATGTATTTATTCCTAACAAAATAAGTGTTTCCTTTCAATTAAAAAACAAACTCCAAATTGAAGCTGAGAAAAATCAGTGAATCATGTTGAAACTTTCTATATATTTATATATACATATATATATATTGTCTACGTAGAAAATGCCCATGTAGTAGTGGCAGGTGGGGGGTGAGAGTAAAGTCTGAGTTCAGACATAGGATGAGGGTGGGGTCATCGAGTCGAAAAGCAAACATCCTTTTTTCAATCTACCCTTCTCTCCAAAACTGACTGACGAATAATCAGTTTTCAAAATTCTTTATGGACTTATACTGAGTTCAAACTTAAATTAGTAGAGTTTTTTCTGTAGGTTTGTGATTCAAACCTGTTCTTCAATAGGCTGAGGCTACTATAATGTTGGGTCATTCCTCTAAAGGGGTAACAGACCCTTACAGTCAGCACGCATTTGCTTTTATTAGAGTGCCTAGGATCTGTGTATTTAGTAACAATTCCCTGAATATATGTTATTAGATTTGTTGGCTACAGTGCTATCCCAACTCTCCTTCAAGAGATGATAGAGCTTAGGCATCTACCAGCTACAGAATTTTCACGCCCTGTGGTTGAACTATAAGCCAGCCCTACTGTTGGAATATTCCTGCAAGGGGGTGGTAGACCTCTATTGCTAGCTCTGACATCCATCAGCAGGAGGACACTCCTGTCAAGCCTATGAGCTCAGGGTCATGCACATATTCATCTCACCTCGGTTTACCTTTGTTTAGTTCAAAGTGTGGGGTTGGTCCGAGGCAATACGTACTTTACCTTTAAACTCCATTTCTCAGGCTGGGGGCATGATTAAATGCCTGTACTGTTTTATATCCCTAAAACAGGTCCGTCGTTGAACAACTGGTGATCCTACAATAACATTTAGCGTACAACATGAGAATTCAAAACAATAATTCAATTTAATATTCTGCGTATAACGCAAAATATCTATAGTAGTACATTAACAGGGATCAGAAAGTATCTGACCTGCATAATGTGACATCGTAAGGTGATCTGGTGGACTGTTTGTATTGAAATTGATTAAAATTACGAAATTTCCAAACTCATTCAAGAGTGTAAAGTTTTTGACTATAAATTCAAACATGTTTTGGTGGAATGAACAAAGTTTGTTGTATCAATTTTTCGAGCTGATATTCTTGTTGGCGAAGCTATAAAAACTATTCATTCAAGCGCCTTTGACCATCATAAGAATAAAGTGTTAAAGTCCAAAATTGCGTGGTGTTAAATATGTCATCAATGATGACTCTTGATTTATATCTGCGTGTTAAATCACGTGATATATATATATATATATATATATATATATATATATATATATATATATATATATAGGTTGATTGAGAATCACCTTTGCATTAGTAATGAATGGCTTCCACAAAACCCTGACCTCACCTTCTGTGACTTCTTCCTATGTGGAAGGGTGAAGTAGGGGATGTACCACACCAAACCACAAACCCTGGATCAACTGGTGGTGTGAATTTGACATGTTATGACCGACATACCACCGGATTTACTACAAATATCTACCGAGGCTATACCGACACGCCCACAAAAATTAGAGCCCACATCTTGTGGTCATGAGCAACGCTTGTTTGACGACAATCGACCAATATATGATGATTTTACCATTTTCTGATCGGGGTTTTCTTTACACTTTTAAAAAAAATAAATATATCGCTCTAATTCAACCTTACTGACCATCCAGTTCTGTGGAGTAGAGGGTGGATACCAGCCTCCGGGTCTGAAGCTAATTTCGATACTACCTCTTGGTACTGGAGGGGATAATGGATAGTCTATAGCCACACTGAAGAGTTGTAATACAACGAAACAGCTGTCTGTGGATGACACAATAATATATATATATATATATATATATATACATATATATATATATATATATAACGGCTTTGTCTCAGTGAATGGAGATATTCTGGAAGTGTTTTCCTCAATAGTAGGACCATGGACTGCGGAGTGTGTGTGTAAAACGGGAAAGGTGAAGTGTGACATGCCCTTGACCGGCCCCACCCATTGAACCAAACTGTGTTGATTGGATGCAACCTACCCATCGGCATTTAAAATACTTGTTTTTTCCACATCTTTACAAGTCCTAATCTGCCGGCATGTGAATAGCCCAAAGGTCTACTCAATGGATTATAATGGTGAGGTGCATTGTGTGCGCTCTTGGACCCAAGAGTTTGAATTCGATGTTCGTCGAGGTGAAAAGATGGGAGCAAGGTCCCTAATATACCTTTATTTCCCTTTCTTTTTATTCTTTTTTTTCTTCTTTGCTGCATCCATCTTTCATTCTGCACTAATTTCTTCCTTTCCTCACCTCCTTCTTTCTTTATTCTTTTCCTTTCTTTCTAATTATATTCTTGTTTTCCTTCCGAAACCAGCTTTCCTCATCAAAAACCGATGAGCCATACACTTAAAATGATGACGTTCACAAAAACACATGGCAAGTTTGCTTAGTTACTTCATGTCAAACAACAACAAATGCCAGTGTCAGATTTCTTCGATAGAATGCATTTTCATGCACTATAATTCTTTTTCGCTTTCTTTCTTCTCTACTCATCTCAGCCCCAACCATAGGAGAAACTTGAAAACACACTGAGTTGAAAAAACATTATTTTAAAATTCAGCTTAGTTTCCTCTTGAGTGGAGTTCGACCCTGGAGCAGTTTTGTTTTGTCCTTTTAATCATATTCTTGTCCATCTTTCAAGTACAACTCCCTTATTTTTTTTTGTTTCATTCTTTTTTCCCCCTCTCTCTCTCAGTTATTTCCCTTTTTCTTCCTTTCTCTCTTATTGAGTCATTTCTTTTTCTTTTTTTTTTTTGTATTTCTTCATTTTTTACCTATTATTTCTTTTCTATCTTTTATTTTTCACGGTATTACGATAGCATGCGATCTATCGGACCCTGTCAGTGACCCCCGATAGATCGCCAGTTCTCAGCCTTTTGGCGGAGATCAAAGTGTAGTATCTGTACTTTGATGTTTTTGTGCGGAAAAGTCGATCTGTGCTTTGTCGGCCTATAGGCTGAGAAGTTGATCAGCCCAGGTGCAGGTGCAATGTTGCCGATGAAGTGTCACTGAGGCTCGGCATTGTTTAGCATTAGAGGCCTAGGATTCGTCCTAGGCCTCACAAAATTACCTGGCCCAGTCTGGGGGAAGCAGTCTGCCCCAGGGCAGCACCGTCCCATTGAACAAAAAGGGTGGGTTGGGAAACCCCCGAGGCCTTTGGGACTCACGTTGCTGGGACTGGTGCTATTTTTGAACAGCCCAGAATGAGACCTTATTTCAAAAACGTCCTTGTGCCAAATTTGCAGCCGGGGAATCAAAAAAAAAGATCGGCCTTTTGGTGGAGATCAAAGTGTAGTATCTGTACTTTGACGTACTCTGGCTGAGAAGTTGATCACTGTTCGGGATTGTCCCCCATCCCGGATCACTGACCGGCATGTTTATGTTCGTCCTGAGAGCATCAACTGGATCCGTCCCATGAACCAAGTCAAACCTGCCCTAATGATTACGCGAAATCACGCGTCTAGACTTAGGGACTCTTGCTCAACAGGATTCGTTCCATGGACTTATTCCAGCTTCTCCAAACGTCCTTGCGAAATCATGCGCAAGGACTCGGATTCATTGCAATCTGTGCCTGCACGTTTTCGAACGTGTGGGACCCCCACCTTAATCCGACTTTGTGTCACATTTGTAGTCCTGGGGATGAAAATAAATAAACTCAGCCTTTTGGAGGAGATCCAAGTGTAGTATCTGTTCGCAGTACACACTTTCGTAGCTTTGCATCGGTTCAATACTGTGGTCGATGATGGGTTACTGCTAAGCACAAGGAGCCCAGGATTCGCTCTATCTCCTCAAATATTACTCGGTTTAGTCTCAGGGGAGCAGTGCACCCTGAGGCAGTAACGTCTCTTTACACAAAAAGGGGTGGGTCGGGCTTGCCTTGATGCCTTGGCAACACTAGTTGCGGGAACTGGGGCAATTTTTGCTACTCTTCCGTAACTGGAATCCCACATTAAAAACGACCTTGTATCACATCCTGTTCTTGTGCGAGTGCAAGTGAATACGGATCGAGGTGTAGTATCTGTTATGAGCTCAACTTTTAATATGTCTCCGATGTTTTATGACTTGAACCACAATAATTATACAAAGAAAAAAAACTACTCCTTTTTACTCAAAGAAGAAACAATTTAATTCAATTCGAGCTGATAAAAACATATACTACACTTTGAGCTCTGCAAAAAGTCCGAGAAGTTGCAGTCGGTCACATGTTTTAGAAGCGCATTCTTCTGTAGTTGTATCATTTGGATTTTTTATTTTGTCAAACTTCGAACTGGACTTGACTTTTTTTTCTACCGTAACTACAACAACGAGAACAATCCTCACTAGAATTAGGGTTGAAAATCGATACATAAAATTCACTTTCCTTATCGAAATTTGAACTCACGACCAACTGATTGAGCAAAACAGACAAGTCGAACAAAAAATTATCACACAGGTGCGCAGGATCTCATTTCATTCTAATAAATAAATAAATACATTCTTATAAAATATATATATATATATATATATATATATATATATATATATATATATATATATATATATATATATCATAATGATCTGATCGAGAGTTTGTTTGACACGTGTCCTTCATTCGGTTCTACCTGTCATTGCATTTGGCTGGCTTTATGGTTGACATCCGATATCATTTGTTAGTTGATCAATTTATGATTGCGTTGGCTTCCATCTGATTTTCTCCCATGCGATGGTTGCCAATGAATTCTGTCGCTTACGCGTTCTTCTGTGTTTCGCCTCAAATGGCCGGCACAACGCAATCTTCTTCCTCTGAAGGCATTTGCAACAGGTGGTAAATTCCCATAAAGTGACTTCTTGGTTGGATATTGTTTCAAACTATTTCTATTGACTGATCGGAGCCATTAAAGACAGCGAAAGGTATTATCCTTTTCTTTTTTTTAATATATATGTGAGTGTGTCCAGGTGTTTATGTGCTTGTTTATGTGTCAGTGTGGTCCAGCACACCTGGCCATACCTTCTTGTTTACATACTCGGAAATTGGCATCAGTACTCCCCTTCTAAACATGTTTTCATTTTTTATTTTTGGTATAAAAAGACGCTCTTTTTGGCCTTTTTGTTGGCCTCATTCTGACGGGTTTATGTAGATATTTTTAGATGTTTGCTTTCTTTTTTACTCTAGATGTTTTTCAGTGGAGAACGCCAATGATGTCATAAATAGATTTTATTCTGATCATATTCATTCTTGATTGAATTTTTTTTTCCACATGACTTCAAATTCTGACGCTATGGTTGTTCAATTATTGACTACGATGGTGAGTATATATATATATATATATATATATATATATATATATATATATATATATATATATATACTTTTATTTATTCATTTATTATATATACGATACAAGCTTTGCGGTAATCACCAGCTGTCAGAATAGGAGTGGAGTTTAACCCTGATGCAACCAGGCATGTTGTCTTTGTTTTCTTGTTTGCTTTTTCATTTTTTTTTCTTTATTCAGTCACTATTTATTTTACACTTCA
Organism: Thysanoteuthis rhombus; assembly: GCA_963457665.1. Classification (NCBI taxonomy): domain Eukaryota; kingdom Metazoa; phylum Mollusca; class Cephalopoda; order Oegopsida; family Thysanoteuthidae; genus Thysanoteuthis; species Thysanoteuthis major. The sequence goes on along the minus strand of OY735238.1, from coordinate 568,955 downwards.
CGATCACTTGACTTTTGTTTACCTAAAATTTAAAATGATTTTTTTCTCTCTTTTTATTCTTTTTCTTTTGGATTCTTATATTTAGAACGAAAAAAAAAAAAAAAACAACTTGTGTACATATTCTCCGTCTTTTTTTTTCTACACAATTGACATTTCAATTTCTTTTTCCCAGAATTTCAAATCCCTTTTATCCTCCAGTACTTTTTGACCTTTTCTCTTCTTTGCAACCATCAATTCTTTTCTCGCTTACTCTTATTTACGTCTTTATTTTCACACGATGTTTTTGCCCGATGTTTACATGACGTCTTTCTTTCTTTCTTTCTTTCTCCTCAGTCATTGTTTGTTTATTTGTTTTTTTGTTTCCTTCTTCGTCGATTTCGTTCGTTCTTTCTTTCTCTCGATCTTTTACCCTTCCCTTTTCTTCCTTTCGGGAATTCTTTTATTTACTCTGTGCGTTTCTCTTTCTTTGTGACTTGATGAACCTATCCGACACTCGCTTACTCTCTCTCTCTCTCTATTTGTTTGTTTGTTTCTTTCTTTTCAGTCTTTGATTGTCTGTTTCGTTCTTCCTCTCTTTCTTTCGCTTCTCCTTCGTTTTTATTTCTCCCTCTCTCTCTTTTTCTTTCTTTCTTCCTTTATCTTCAGTTTTTGTTCGTTTTTTTCGTCATTCATCTCTTTCTTTCATTCTCTCCGTAAGTCTTTCTTTCTTTCAGTCTCTGTTTATATGTTTTGCTATTCCTCTCTTTCCTTTCTTTTTCCTTTCTTCCTTTCTTTCTTTCTTTTCAGTTTTCGTTCGTTTGTTCCGTTCTTCCTATCTTTCTTTCTTCCCCTTTCTTTCTTTCTTTTTTCTTTCTTCCAAGCATTCCTTTGTTAACTCTATATATTTCCTTTTGTTACTGAGTTTTTTTCCCATTCAACTCTCCAAGTTTTTTTCTTTCTTCCTATCAACCTTTCTTTTTTTCCCCTCCTTTTGATAGTACGTTTTTTTTTTCTTTCTGGCTTTCAATTTTTCATCCTTCCTTTCTTTCTTTCTTTGTTCAACTATCTCACAAGTTTCTCTTTTTCTATCTTTTCCTGATTTTCTTTTTCTTTCTTTTATCTACAGCTATTTTTTCTACCTCTTTCTCCTTTCTTTCCTTCCTTTCTTTATTTTTCCTTTTTCCCTTCCTTTGTATTTATCAGTATTTCTTTTTTTTTCTTTCTTTTTGATCACACTTCTTTCTCCTCAGTCTTTCTTTTGGTCTTTCTTCCTTGGGATTTCTCGGTTTTTCTTCTATTCTCTTTCATCCTTTTAATTCATCAGGATTTCTTTCTTTCTTTTATTTTCTTTCTCATATTTCTTCTCTGTAGTCTTTTTCTCTTAGTCTTTCTTCTTTGCTTCTAGGTGTTTATTAACCACGGAGCCCACCAAACTGGTCTGAAGAATCCCACCGAGAACAACCCACGCATTTGATGCCCCACGAACGTCTCCAACAAATGTACGCACAGATATACATATATATGTATGTGTATGTGTGTGTGTGTGTGTGTGTGTGTGTGTGCATGTACATACATATAAACGAATATATATAAATATATATGTATAGATGTATGAGTGTGTATGTGTGTATAAAAATTTCTTTCTATATATGTATACATGTAAAGAAATGAATGTAAATGTTTATATATATATATATATATATATATATATATATATATATATATATATATATATATATATATATATATATACATACATTAGTGTGTGTGCTTACTCTACACTCCTTAATTTCAGCAACAAGCAAGAAGAAAAACAAACTCTCTACATGATGCACTTAGTGGCCCTGATTGTTAAAGAATCGCCATTAAAAAAAATATTTGCCGCTTTTAAAAGATTGCCCGGATGAAAGCGGGAAAATGAAGAGGAAAGACTGCCATTCTTCTTCGATCTCTTCTCCTTCTTCTTCTTCTTCTTCTTCTTCTTCTTCTTCTTCTTCTTCTTCTTTTTCTTCTTCTTCTTTTTTCTCAATGACCGACGAGTGTGAATGGCCGCCCAGTAAAAATGCCCTTCGTTCAGTGAAGCGAGTAGCGAGAAGAAAAACCTCGGGACAAAGTCATTAAATTTTTTTCCTATTTCTTTTTTTTCTCTCAGTTGCTAAATTAGCTATTATTTGGCCAGATCTGACGGATTTTTTTCGAATTCAGCCAGCAAAAATCTACGATAACCAATTAAATCTAGTAGGTTAAATGAATTCAAATGCTGAATCTTTGTATACATGGAGTCTTCGTAAATATTCAATTTTATCTGATGAGTGGGGTTCAAAGGGTTACATATACATATATATATATATATATATATATATATATATATATATATATATAACATCGTAGGCGCCCAGAGAGTACGGTCAAACGAGGCATTTGCTCACTCCTGGATTAGATTTTCTCACCTAGGACGAGGGATTTAGAAGTTTGAGCCTTTTAGTCAATGAAGGATAATTATAGAGCTGCACAACTATTTTATGTAACCCTAATGTGGACCAATATAAAAAGATGGTATCATTTTTTGCTGGTTGCAGATTGCCCCAAAGTTATTCTTCGGATATATCCGTCCAATCCATCGTAAAAAATGTATCAGCAGACGGCCATGCATAACATTTTGAATAAATAAAATTAAGCCGATTCTAGCTGTTCGAAAAGACAGTTTTAGCTATAAATAACAAACCATACTTGGCAACATTGGGACAAAGTTATTAGTTGTTGCCTTTTCTCTCTCTCTATTTTTACTCTTTGCTTTTTTAAAATTCAGAACGGAGGAAGCGGAGCGCTTAGAGAGGGTTAGGGATCGGGTTAGGGATAATAAACAAACAAACAATGCATGTAAAGAGGATTGTGTATGCTCGAAGAGGATTGTACAATAAGTAAACAAAAAACTAATATCAGGTTGAACTTGTGCATAGATCTCTGCATATGCATACGTGTATAAGTTATACCCTTACGCTGGCTAAGGCTCCACTCGTCCCTTTCTGTGCTCGACATGTCATGTTACTATTTACTCTATCGACTGAGCTAACAACACTCTTGATAAGCAGGAGTTCAAAATAGCACACTTAAACCATCCCTCTCTCAAATTCGCGTAGGCATAAATATTTACATACGAGTAAATGACTGTCTTGTTGTACTGATTCCAATGAAATTTGATTCTTGTATAAAGTTCCTGTTTTCGTTTGTCGGTGGTACTAAGTCACGTTAAGATTGCTTCCTGGTAGACGCGGTTCCGAGTCCTGCACGAAGCTCATTTCTTTATTTGTTCACGTTGTCAACTGCTAGATTTACTACTCGGTCAAATCCGGTACCGGACGAAATATTTTTCCAAATAAGATGTTTCTAAAATTATCACATTAGGGCATAAACTACCAAATCTCACTCTGTTTCTCTCTGTCTTTCTGTCTCTGTCTTTGTCTCTCTCTCTATCTCTCTCTCTCTCTCTCTCTCTATATATATATATATATATATACTTTAGGCTCTTATAGTCGTGGAAAACTCGACCCCGAATCTTCGTTCAAGAAGCCATATACACTCACGCAGATATGATGAATATTTAAGCACACTCCCTTAAAGCCAAAATATATAATCTTTTCCCTTGTAACCCTTACTTTGATAACAAGCTTGATTCCAATTTTCTCACGCACATGATAACTCCTCCTTTCCCTTGCATCTGTTTCTCTCTCCAGTTTTTCAGTATCTATAAGTGCTTCTTGAAGACGCCGACGAAATTTCGGCAAAATGCATCAAATCAGGCTTATCTTTATGATAATAACAACATTTCTCTCAAATCTTCAATTACCACCTTGTCAAATGACTACCATTTTCTCGGATTACCTTACATCTACACAACACGCATGTATGCAGAAGTTCAAACAAAGCGACAGGCAGGTTTTGAATCACATCCGACTTAATTGTAGCTTTTCAGCTTCCATGTACTTCAAATTGATTCTTTGTTCGACCATAAAGACTGAAATATAGACCTATGCATATCAATATATATTCATGGGCAAAGTAGCTCGCAAACGCACACAGAGTCCCACAATCTGCCAATTGAGTTTCATGATAAAGTATCATGTAAAGTTACAGAAATCTGAAAAGTGTGTGTTTTGTTTTCTTTACATACAAGCTATTACACACATTGCCAACCTTGACATGAGACACACACACACACACAGACATAGTACCTGGGATGAGTATTCGAACAAACAGAAATTTAGTTTATATGAATAGGTTTTAAGATTTGAAAACTGGGACTTTACACAAGAATCAAATTTTATTGCAATCAGTACAACGAGACAGGCATTTTGTGCTTTTGGATACTATATTTTAGGATTGAAAAAAATTGAATCAAGTTGTTGAATGAATTAAACCAAATAAAACTTTTTCTATTCTACTAGAATTGTCTTGAGGATCGATCATGGAGAATGGAAAAGCTAACTAACATTGTTTTTTGTTTTTTTAGAAGAGTTGCTAAATAGCCTAAAAATGGCCAACATGTATGCAGAAAGTACAATCATTGGTATAAAATACACATGACTTATGCTGGTTTAAGTACTTATGAGCCTATTTTTTAGATACTAACTTAGACTAGACTAACTACTCGCTCTAATGGGTGGGATAATTGCTATTTGCTATAAAGAGAAATAATGAAATAGATTGATGAGTAGATCGATATTTCTAAAAAAAAACCTTCCCCAGGTCACATTTGTACACATAGGAAATGTCCTGGGGTTATGTTGCGTTTTATTTGTGACTTGGATTTTTCTCAATTACGAAAATAACAGCACTCAACAGGGTTAATCTTCCTCTTTCTCTCAGTTCCTTTCTATGAACGACACCAAATTATCCAAGATCAGCAAGATATCGACTTGTCGTCTCTATGAACGATACAATGTCCCTACTCGTTCTGCGATTAAGCGTTTTATCGGCAGACTGACCATCTAGCTGAAAAAGTGAACACAAAAATTTCGTCTATTTTAGCATGAATGTACATCCCAAATCAACTCGCTTATATTTGAGGAGATTTTCATAACTAATTTGCTAAAAAAACCTTCCCCGGGATCACAATGTTACACAAACAAAATTTCAGGTGGTTATGTTGTGAGGCTTTTGCGGTAAGCTGTCACGAACGGACAGACGGACGACAGACTTTCGGTTGATTATAATGAGATAAACAAAGTAACTAATTTATATCAGTAGGGCATGCACACACACACACACACACATATATATATATATATATATATATATATATATATATATATATATATATATATATATATATATATATATATATATATATATATATATATATATATATGTATTTGTTCATTGTAAGCTTATCCAATGCTCTTCCATAGGAATACAGCATTCTGGTGGATGGGGAATATAAGCTAAATGAATATATCGCTTAAATTCAGTGTTACTGACCGTTCAGTTCCCTAGCGCAGAGGTAGGATAACGGACTTTGGGTTTGAAGCGAAGGTTTCAATCCTGCCTTGTGGTACTGGATGGTATAACGGATAGTCTGTAGCCACGCTGAAGAGTTGTAATACAACGAAACAGCTGACCGTGGATGATACAATAATATATATATATATATATATATATATATATATTGATATATATATATTGATATAGAATAGTCATTTGAGATATATGTGAAAGATAACTATTTTACATCAATATAAGGGACGCCTATAGAGATAAACCAAGCAACTATTATATATCTATATAATGCATACATACAAGATATAAGTATTTGAATAATGGCAAACTTGCATATGACTACATTGTTTTCACAGGAAATGGCAAGAATGATAAGATGGAATGGACGTTATAATGAAATAATCATTACTAATACTCGAGCAGAGCTCCTTTCCAAAGGTGCATGTATGGAAGGGGTCTAACTTTCTGATGTTTGGAACAGCCTGCCATAATAATCGTGTAAAATAATTTTGAATGAAATACTTGTGTCTAACAGTTATTAGTAATTTGTGAAAAGCAAGAGTCCAGGGAGATAATCCATACAAATTGTTAACTGCTTTTATTAAATGGACGAGCTGAGGGTAGCCTTTTAGAGTCGTGTTAAAGTAATGACACTGAGACAAGCAGGGTATCCTTGCATTTTTGTTTAATGGCCGACATAATGTTGACTTTATAGAGACATGTTATTTTTTTATTGGATTTCTCGAGAACTGGCGATCACAACTAATTCAAACCGGACGCTGCAATGCCTAATATATCTGGCGAATGTCAACTTCGTATAATGGCCAGTTGTCGAGTAATGGCGGTCTTTACTCAAGCACAGATTTCTTCTGTAGAAGTAAGATGCTTCATCAAACAATTTCGAAGAATAACTCTACTATTACTTGGTAAAAAAAAAGACAAAAAACAAAGATGACGCAGATAATAACAAAATTGAACTTGTTTTTTCACATCAAGGTTCCAATTCAACTTTTAGGAATTAGACCAATTTTTGACACAGATTACAAATTTCCAGTCGGCTTTACTCTAGCACCACTCATTATTCTGTTACAGACGTTCTGTCTCCAGTTCAACTGTGTATGTGGCAATATAGGTGGAGGTTGAATGAAAACAAGATTTGTATTAGTCAGGACTCTCCAACGCAGAAAATCAAAACTACTATGTATAAAATATACAATGAAGATATTATGAAGAAAGACAGGCTCAAAGCTTTGTACCCTCATCACGAAATCTAGACGTGATTCAAGAAAACAGATTACATGTTCGGAAACAGCTTCCCAAACCATTCCAGCTTCATCCCAACACATGACTGATGAAATTCCTTTGTAGACCAGGATGATTGAAGAGAATGGAGTAGCAGAATGATAAATGATTGTGTTCCGTTTGATTATCGTAGCTTCCGTGGCAGAAGTGAGTAAGGCAACGTCCATGTAATACAGGTTGCCAAGATGTGGGATAAGTGGTTCAAGTCTTGTTTGAAGCTTCATCCTTATTTGAGATTTCACTGTGTCTTTTCACGGCCCGGGAGTTTATTGACCAAGGATGCTGCGGTTGAAAAGAAGGCAAAACTATGGAGAACTAAAATAGCAGTGAAAAGCGAAGATATTTGGTTGTTTCAAATGAAGCGTCGTTTTTACATCATAGAGGAAAATGCTAAAAGTTGATAATTTATATCTTGCCACTTTTGACTAATTCAATGTGAATGGTAAGATAATCGGAGTGTTGGGCTCTTAAAAGCAAAGGCGTCTACTCAAAAAGTAAGACTAATTTTTGAGTACGATTACAAATAAGGATAAACTGTCGCTCAAACTCCTAATAACTTCATCTGACCATTTGAAGTGAACGCTACTATGCGAACTATTCAGCGTTGGTTCAATGGGTTTAGATCTGGAAATATGGATACCAATGATAAACCTTGAGGGAAGTCAAAATGACGATGAAGAATTATCGACAGCAGTGATCAACGCCCACAAAAACAATATTGCGAGGCAAGTTTAAAAAGTTTGAAAAATAGGTCCCGCGTGATCCGTATGAAATGTCAGACTATAGACCTCCCATCTGACTCTGTCTAAGCTGCGTGAATTGCATCCTCCGTATTCATCTGATATTCCTCCAACAGAGTATCAGCCTCTCAAGCATTTTGAAGTTCATATCCATAAAACAAAAATTCAATAATTGAGAAGCCATGATTTACTAAGGTGTGATGGTTGATGTTAGCAGATATCGTTAAAATTGAAATGAGTGTCAATTAGCTGTACGGCGAACAGAAATGTATATAAAAACAAGGAGAGATACAAATGAGACACAGGGAGACAGAGATAGTCTTTATACACTGATTTAATTCCTGCAACTGTTAAAATCTAAATATATATATAACGGGGTTACGTGCCTTTGGCTTGTCGTAAACCTACACATAAAAAATAACGACAGTCAAAAAACAATATTTACGAAATACGGCACAGAGAATCAAGTGGAACAGTTAATAATTCGACCAACTCTTGTTAATCCTAAGAGATGATAAATAGGGAAGCTATGATTCGTGCCTTGACTGAATTTGTGATCACAAAATGTACAGAATTTCATAAAGATGGTATATCATCACTGGATGATCGTTGGAAAAGGGTTATTGTTTAAAGAGGATCAAATTTTGATTAAATATTTACTCTGTTGTTTGTATCATCTTTCATCTTACAATTAAAAAAAATCGATATTTCGCATGAAACAACCTAATATTATCTTTGATCTGTGGTATCAAGAGTATTTGGTGCAAGCAATATTAATCTCATCTCCAGAGTCTCATTACATTTTTTCATAATTTTATAGAGATAGCACATTATCGAAGGAAGATCGAGGGAAAGAGTTGTTTCAAATGGGTCATGTTTTGATTTAATGTTTACTGTTTTTTTTGTTGTTTATATAATTGCTTCTTAAATTGTTTCAGTATCATTCACCTTCGCGTCTTTATCGCAGCATTTCATTCACTCACGACTAAATTTCTGTCTGACATTTTAAAAAAGACTAATTTTTATGCTTATTCTCCCTTGTTAGAAAACGCTGAACAAAACTGTCAACATGGGTTTCCATCAGTTTTTAAAGTGGTCTGATCTGCTATGTATGTATCACGTGTTCACACCTCACTAATGGAGCTAAAGTGCTGAAAATTAAAATATTCCTTCTTTGTAATGTTTACAAAAACATTCTTTGTCGTTTGGAAATTCCTTCCGTAAATATGATTTTAGTGGGGGTTCAGTTCGCAATGTGACTTTATGCTAAATCGATCCCTTTGTTTGTGTTCACTTGTGTCTTTTTTTTTTTGCTTTTGTTTTTTGCAGTCAGCCTTTTTTGTAATCATTGCCCGACAAAGGGTGAGAGAAGTAACTTATTGATCATCCTTGTTTTTAATTGATCACCCCAACAATGCATGATACCAAAAGACGTTGGTCTCGCGATGGTTTCTATTTAATGACTAAACAGACCTTTGTATGATTTCTATCCAATTTGAATCATGAGCAAAAGGCATTACTCAACTCAGTTCCCAAAAGTTTGTTTTATTCATGTTCTTTGAACAACCGAAAATAGTATGTTAAGTTTTCTCCTGACTTTTGACCTCATCTTGGTTCATTTCGTGAACACAACGTTTCGGCCGTTGTAGCCTACGGCCGTCTTCAGGTAATGAATCGATGTATTTCCGACCATCGAGAATGAAAGGGTCCGTCTCGGTGATTGTTCAAGACGTACGTATTTCAGTGTTTGATTCCGTTGGAATGTAATTTCAGTGGAATACTCTCGTTCCAAGCGACCGCCGAGACGGGCCCTCCCCGCCTCGATGGTCGAAAGTAGACTTGCTCGTTAACTGAAGACAGCCGTGGAGTACAACGGCCGAAACTTTGAGTTCAAGAAATGAACCAAAATGAGGCAAAACGTCTTAACAAAACTTTACGTAATGATATTCCCTCATCTAAAAAATTCAGACTGAAATCCTGAAATATTTAAAGGAAAATAGAATTTTAGTATTTTTTTTTTTCAGTTTACATAAAGTTGGTAAACAACAGTCTTAGAACTTGGAATTGGATTCTCTGAAAGAATGCTTTCTTCTAGAGTTTGTTTACCACAAAAATATTTTCCAAGTTGAGAAAAAATATAATTATCTGAGTGAGTGAAGTCATTCACCCTTCAGGTTTCATCCACTGCGTTAATTCCACTCACCCACGAAATAATTTCACTCACCCTTGGGTGGATATTTCATCAGTTTAAGAAGCGTGGGCTTATAGTATCTTTCATCTTTAAAAGACGATATCTCATACAATGTTGCCAACTTGGAGTATTTATCGCGCTAAATCGACCTCGAAACAGCGTCAAAACACGACAAAACGCTCGAACAAAATAGCTAAGCTTTTTATGACCATTTTTTAATGGCTACGAATAGTTATATTCACCTAAAATGCTTCGAAAACAGCGAAAAATTCGCCAGAATTGCTGATAAATAGCGCTGGAATTTGGCAAAAAATAACGCTGAATGTTGAATATTCACGCCACCAAAACAAGAAAGTTGCTAAATTGGCAACACTGATCTAATATTTAAGAACTTAATATAAAAAGAAATGTTAATCAAACAATTGGGAAACAATCTAACTGTGAATGCTTCTATCAACTACAAAAGACTGGTTGAACTTCTTCTTCTTTTAAAGAGAAGCTTACTGGCGTCGAGAAACCAACCAGTAATCAAGTTTCATACTGAGTTTCGTGTATCAAAATATTTTAAGTTGTTTTTTTTTTCTGCAATACAGAAGAACACAATGCATTATTAAAAGTCTACAGTATCTTCTGCTTTAGTCAGAATTAGGTACTACCTAATATTAGATAGATATTTAGGTACATTTTCTATTGATTTAAGAAAGAAAGAAAGAGAGAAAGAAAGAGAAGAAGAAGAAAGGAAGGGAGAATGAAAAGGGATATAAATAAAGAAGGGTTGAAAGAAAGAACAAAAAGGAAGAAAGAAAAGGAAACACAACGAAACAAAAAAGAAAGAAATAACAAAAAGGAAGAAAGGGAGAAAGAACTAAATAAGAAAAGAAGAAAGAAAGGAAGAACGGAAAAAAGGAAAGAAGAACAAAAATAAAAAAGATCAGAGAAACACAGAAAGGAAGAGAAGGAAAGAAAAAACAACGAAAGAAAGACAAGTACATAATATTTCTTCTTTTAATTTCCTCCAGCCTACGAATTACCTTCCATTTTGAGTTATGGCCAGAGAAACAGAGAAATAATTTTAACTAAAAAGCACTCAGTAAGCGACAACCATATGTCATTGTCAGGGGAGGTAATTTTGCATGTGCTCACCCAAAATTTCAATCACTTCTTCTACGGTCCATTGTCTAACCCACCACAAAAGTCTATCCAAATTTAAGAAAAACTTTTGGGGATATCGTGTGGACAGCCATGATCGTATACATAAATGTATGAAAACAAAGGGAAACATATTTCTTGATCAAAAAATGATTTCTGGATCCGCCTCGAAATGCGATCGCTTCTTTCTTATACCATTACCCACCCTTCCATATAATTTCATCAAAATCCATCAAGTACTTTTGGAGATATTGTGTGGACAGAAAGACGGAAAGGAAAACGGAAAGACGGAAAGACGTGACCGAATATATGTAGCACTCCAACTTCGTTGGCATTGTTTTAAAAAAAAAGGGTTGTTCGTAAAATTTCAGTAATCAATGGGTTAAACGTTTTCTTAGATTTTTTAGAATATCTAAATCTTACAATTCAGTGATTTATATTTCCCAATCACGTTCAACAACAGAAATAGGAAGGATGGAAGGGAGGAATGGGTGTGATGTAATTAAATGTGTGACATCATTAAAAAAAGAACAACTGCTATGATAACCTAATATAATGTACGAGTGCAGCATTTCAGTATTTAAATGAGACAAAAAAT
>OY735238.1:537500-552500 GCA_963457665.1 Thysanoteuthis rhombus | reverse complement strand
ATATTCAAAGAACACTAAAATCTTTGAATTGGTTTTTGTACAATGAATCATCATCATCATCATCATCATCATCACCACCACCACCACCACCACCATCATCATCATCATCATCATCATCATCATCATCATCATCATTCTCTTAACGTCCGTCGTTGGACATAGACCTTCCCCCTGATTCGCCGCACTTTTCTATCGTGGGCGTCGCAGGGCCAGTACTTTCTGAATTAGTCGAGCTCGTCTCTCCATCTTGTATTCTGCCGGCCTCGGTTACGCATGTGATCTCTGGGGATCCATGTCATGAATCGTGATGTCCATCGGTAGTGCATTCTTGCAACATGGCCAACCCATTCATGACTTCTAACACAAAAGCCTTCCAAACAAACAATATTCGTAACAAAACAGCAACCATCCCTCCGACTGATAACTAGACTTTGCCCTTTGAACCAATGAGCTTATTATTTCGGGCTGAGCACTTTTTTTATTATTATTATACTCCCTAAGTTCATTTTGTGACGGGGATGACACAAATCCTACCCTCCCACTAAGATACGCATTTGACTTCATGCAGAAAATCTAAAATTCATTTACATTAACGCTTTGACTACACCTGTATTCGTTATTAGATATTTATTTTTTACTGACCCCATTAACCACGGTTGAAACAACTCAGTGTTCCAAGTGCAGTGGAACCTTTTATTGTACATTGGCGCAAAATAAGCTGAACCGTTTGTTTTCTTTGTAAAAAAAGATAGCAGGGTTTCCCACAGTGTTACTAACTCAAATCTTATTTTTGCAGCTAAAATTGTTTCAAGAATGGGCTAAAACCGGCTAAATATTTCACACTTTCGGCTAACATTATGGCTAAAAATATTACGCACCCATTTAAAACCCACTTATCAAATAAAATAACTTTATACTAAGATTCCCCAACAAATGATAAATGAAAATTGTACGTTTACTTTCGTTACTCAACAGATTTGTAGCGAATTTGTTTAAAAAAGCAAAATTCTATTTAGTCAATCTAGTAAAAAAAATAAGAAGAAATACGAAAAAAATTCTCGTGTAGTTTGATTGGCTAGGAGAAATGGCTGAAATCGGCTAATTTAAAAAAATTTTTTTTACTATCTTCAGCAATCTTCATATATATATATATATATATATATATATATATATATATATGGAATGCTTTTCCAACTCTCGAATGGAGCACTTTGGTAGGGGAATTATGCAAAAGTAAATATATCGCTTAATTCGATCTTACTGACCGTCCAGTTCTGCGTAAGGGAGGGGTAGAGCATCAGGGTCTGAAGCGAAGGTTACGACCCTACTTCGCAGTACTGGAAGGGATACTGGATCGTCTATAGCCACACTGAATTGTTACAATAAAACGGAACAGCTGTCTGAGGATGATGCAATTATCAATTATATATATATAGATATATATATATATACATACGTTTTCAGTTAAAATTAAATCAGCTAGATATTTGGCTATCTGCTTTGCACATTTTTAGATTTGGCTAAATAGGGATAATTCAGCCAGATCTAGCCCCCAAAATGGTTTAGTTGGCATCCCTGGTCTTCCATTTGAAGTTACTGGAGAAGATAGAAACAAATAGAAAAAGTTGTCCGTAACTTGGAAGAGCCCATTGTGTGACTGATAGAAATTCCGACATTTGCATTTGAGACGTAGGAATGCAATGGCTAAACACTCAGTCGTCTGCTGTTGATGGGTTAAATATATCAGTCTTTTATGTACGTCTCTTTTTATTTCTCCTTCATATGTTTTCTTCTATATTTGACGAAGACAATAATAACAGTTGAAAGAAACGGCCATAAACAATGTACACTGAAAATTTCAAAGAACACAAAGATCTTTACATTAGTTTTTCTACAATGAATAGTTGACATTTAATTCTGATTCTTTCCAAATGAAACACTGTTCATAACATTGGTGACCTCTGAGTAATCATTTCAAAATAAAGAAAGAAAGAAAAAGAGAGAGAAAGAAAGAAAGGGAGGAAGACGGGGTGGAAGAAAAAGTCGGTGAACGAATATAATGAGAAGAAAAGAATAGAGGGAAAAAGAAGAGAAGGAGGAAGAAAGAAAAAGTAGTTGGAAGAGCATAATGAAAAAAAAGAAAGAAAAATTTGAAAAAATAAAAGTGAAAAATTGTTGGAAAAGAAAGAAAGAAAGAAAGAAAGAAAGAAAGAAAGAAAGAAAGAACGACAGACAGACAAATCGGTAGGAAAAAGAACATAATAAAAGAAATGAAGAAGAAAAATCATTGTGAAAAGAAAATAAGAGAGAAGGAAAGAAGGAAAAAGAATGAATGAAAAAAACTGCAGGGAAAAATTATAAGCAAGAAATGAAGAAACATAAAAAAAGGTAAGCAAAAAATAATAAAAAAGAAAGAAGGGAAGGAAGAAGGAAAGAAAGAAAGAATGAAAGAAAGAAAGAAAGAAACTAAGGCAGAGAAGGATGAAAGGAAGGAGGAAGGGGTAGGAAATGATGATAGTACTTGTGATAATTTACGGAAAGAAACAAAGAAAGGGTGAGAAAGGGTAAATAATCAGAGAGTAAGAGAGGACAAAAGAAAGAAAGAACATATTAATAGATAACTTGACAAGGAGAGAAAAAAAGAAAGGAACAATCTAGATTCGATAGGATTGACTTATGGGGAAAATAAATGAAGTAGGTCACCTTTTATTTACTAGTCTGTATACTTTCATTACAAAATTCCCTTAGGCATATATAAACCTACTTGATCTTCGTTCGTGTAGCCAAGCTATGAACATACATCTACCTATCGATACATACATGAAACGAAAACAATCTTATTTTTGCAAGTGCTTCGCACAGAGCATTCTGTTTACCAGATTTATCCCGTTTGGCAAAGAGCAGTAAGTTATTTGGATTCAATCATAACAAGTAACAGGTCTGGTTAGTTACTCAGTAGAAACTGTCACATGGCCGACGTCTTTTGACGGCATGTCGTGATCAATTGAAAAAAGTGGGAAAAGCGGTGATCAATCGATAAGTTACTTTTCCCGCCTTTGGATCACTAAAAACGCTGCTGGGCACAAACTAGGGATCAATTTAGCAAAATCGTACATTGCAGATTGAAACCCCACTAAAAACCTATTCTGGGAAGGGGTGGTGATGGAAAGAGACAATACAACGTCATTCCTAAATATGATACGAAGTAGATGCTCATATTTTCAGCCCTCTAGCTCTATTTTTGCAACCTTTACGCGTGAAACATATATACATACATAACCAGCAAGATCTACTCAATAAACTTTTGTTGACAGTTTTAGTGAAAGTCTATGTTGACAGTTTCTAATAGTTCAGCTATTTTCAAAATTTGGAGAAAAATAATCTTTAAATGAATTTAGATGCACAACTCTGTTGATCACATAAGCATTGTGATAATATACTTGAACCTCACATAAATGAATGACCGTAGCCCGCGCTCATACCAGAACTAGTTACCTAAAGAACATCTCATTCCAAGGAACGAGCACCAACACGCGAATCCATTCTCAGTAACCCACGTGACACAGGTGATTCCATTTTTTTTTCCTACATCGTCCTTACGTACAAAAAGCATGGAATCAATTGCGTTATACCGGTCTACTGAAAATGGAATCGCTTGCATTGCGTGCGTTGCAGGGAATGGACTCTTTCGATCACTGCTTTTCAATAATCTAAGACGTTGAACACGGGTTCTTGTTTACAAAAATAAATAAATAAAAGTGTTTACTATGGTCACATCTCTGCACGGATATACGACCAAGATCATCAGAGTTGAGCAGCCACGAACCTGGCGATTTCCTAGACGGGTGACGGTTAGGACATACCAGGTGCCGGATACAGCAACAAGATTGTTCTGAGGCCTATTCTCTGTGGCCAATCAACAGCTTGCCAAGCTAGCACGTGACTGTGTCCTGTGTGCGATCATAATCTCCTTACATACATATGCCCTTACAACCCTAAATCAATCATTGGTTAGATTCACACTGTTTGTCTCACACTTGTGGCCTTGTACCATATCAAGCTGAACATAGTATATATCAATGGCTCAAAACCCTCCATGATACACAAGCGGTATGAAAATGCCCATAGAGTGAAGAAAAAAAAAAGTATTATTGTTCTGTGCTCATTGAGGGTGTCGCACGCAATCGTCTGTAAGACTCATTTCCGGCTTGCAAGGCCTGTTTCTCAAAAGTCACCCATCTTGATACTGACTAGATTCAACGTTGCTGAGTGCATTGGGTACCATCTCAGTCCTTGGTATGACTCATCAGTGGATTGAACCATGACCCCCCCGAACTGTAGGCAAACGCTTTACCACTTGGCTACGGTGATTGGCAGTAAATAATGTCATTACGTTAAAAAAAATACTATTAGCATAAATGTTTTGCGTACACATGATGATGAATCGACTTCTATGTCGCGAGTGTTTATTCATTCAGGACTCCAGTTGGGGTCAACGGAGTGCGTTTAAACAGGGACAGCAACTGCCGTGCCCCCTCGACGACGTGAAAAAAAAATGCAGAACAAAAAAAACAAAAACAAAAAAACGACCATGTTCACGTTACCAAACACACTCTCTCAAGAAATAAACACTTCAAGCATCAAATGGACACTTGTTGCACGGACGGAGTTGGTCACGTGATGCACGACTGGTCAAACAGCTTTGGAAACTCTCTCACGACAATTTTTTTTTTTTTAATTTTGCAATCCACCTTGACTTACTTTTTCAAAAACCCCACCACCTCATAATCCACCTGTCTATATATTTTTCTCTATTTGTTTCTATCACTTATTTTCTTTCTCTCTGTCTCTATCACTGTCTCTGCCAGTCCGTCTGTTTGTCTGTCTCTCCTTCTTTCATTTAACGCTTTCTTCCTGTGTTTCGCAGACTTTCTCCCAACTTTTCTTTCCCCTCTCTCTCTCCTTCCTTCTATTTCTCTCGTTTTTTTCTTCCACTCTCTCTCTCTCTCTTCCTCTCTGTGTTTTTCTCACCTTTTCTTTCCCTTTTATCCTTTCCCCTTTCTCCTTTGCTTTTCCTGTTTTTTCTCTACATCTACCACTCTCTCTTTCTTATTTCCTCCCTTTCTTTCTTTCTTTCTTTCTTTCTTTCTATCTTTCTTTCTCCATGTCTTTCGTTCTTCATTTCTCTTTTCTTTGTCTCTTTCTTCGTCTCTTTCCTCCTTTTTTCTTTTTCTGTTACTCTCTCCCTTTTCTTTCGTTCTTTCTTCGTTTCTCTCTTTCTTAGTTTCTTTCTTTCTTTCTCTCTTTCGCCTTTCTTTATTTTTTTTCCTATTCTTTCTCACTTTCTTTTCGTCATTTGCTTTCCTTTTTTTCACCCTCTCTCTCTCTTTTCTCTCTCCTTTTATTTCTCTCTTTCTCTCTCTGTTTCTGTCCCTCTCGCTTTCATTCCCGTCTCTCTCTCTCTCTCTCTCTCATCGTCCTCCTTTCTTTTATTCTTTGATTTTTTTCTCTGCTATTTCCATCTCTTCGTTTGACCCTTTTATAGAGCTACCCGTATCTGAGGGTCAATGGGTACTTTTTCAACTTGTTCCCACCCAACAAGCTGGGACACTCCTCACACTTCTTCCTCCATTCTTCTCAGGGTTGTTAGATGTTCATAAATAGGGTGGGTAGGTAGAAGAGAAAATACATCCAGTAGTACTCACTATCCACGGATCCGCCAACTGCAGTTTCATTTATCCGTAGTTTGCTCAATTCAGATGACTTCCATCTAAATCTAGATGTTTTTTTTTACATCTAGTTGTCAGAAATTGCGATTCAGATGATTACCAAAGAGCAAGTAATATTTTCATTTTATTTATAGTAATAAAATAAGTAATATTTTTTTCTATAAATCAGTAATATTTTTTTCTATAAATCAGTAATGTTTTTTTCTAAAAATCAGTAATGTTTTTTTATAAAATCAGTAATATCTTTAATGAAATTAGTAATATCCTATTTTTAGTAAATGTTGCGTATTGAAGTCTCGTTTAATTTATTAATAATATGCAATATGCTTCCAGCATTCCAGATATATATCTCAAGAATCGATATGTTTCTAGAAGTCTTTGATTCAGTCTTATATGAAAACTTCAAAATGATTTTGGCAACATGGTTAATATATATGGTTCGTAATGATACACGAATTTTGGAACCTTTCTACCGCCGATAGCGACGGATTATCGGATAGATAAATTGAATGATAGATAGATCTGAAAGGATCGGAATAGATAGATAGATAGATAGATAGATAGATAGATAGATTGATGCTGAGGGATATATCATATTAGTTAATTCTCTGGATCAGTGGAGCGACCAGTGAATATTGTTACTTCCTTGGAATGAGGATTTTGCTCGTTCAACTGAACCAGAGAATTAAGTGGGAGATGTCCAGAGGACATCTCCCAGGACAGCAGAATCAGAACAGTCTACTTCCGTGCATGGGCGTTCATCAGAGATGGGGGCAAACAGCCCCCCCCCACTGTCCGAGGTCAGGCCTTCTCACCGAAGGCAAGTTGAAACCTTATAGTCAATAAAGGATGATGGTGCTGTACAATTGTTTTATATGACTCAAACCTAATTCTTCCGTATAGAAAGATGATAAAGTTATTAACTGGTAACGGGGGGGGGGGACACTGAAATACTGAAAAATATTCCGAATATACCTCCCCTCGCCAAATATATCTTTTCGCCCACCCCCTCCTGCTGAATACGGCATCGGACACCCGTGCCCTCGTGGATTGATCAGAGAGGTTTCAGTTCATAATTCTGACAGGGTTACCGAACGCGATAGGTGACTGAAGAAGACCGGGGCGTACAACAGCCGAAATGCCGTGGCGATAATAAACAAAATAGGGACACTAGTTAGTGTAAATTAATGCAGGATTTGTTGAACTATCAGAGTCATTTACTCTCAAGTCTTTTGTATCATGGGTGAAAAAAAAAGCATTATTTAACTAATTTCTGAAGGGTTTATTTCATCCATGTTTTTTTGAATATCCTAAAAATATGCCTGGAAAACAACGAGTGAAAAGAATTAGAAAAATATAACTGAGGAGAGTGCTGGAGTATTTATGAGATATGCTGTCACTTGTTCCCTACCACAAGCAACCAGACACAACTGGTTAGAAAACTGAATTATTATTATTATTATTATTATTATTATTATTATTATTATTATTACTAATAATAATAGTAATAATAATAATTATAATAATGTTGATAATGATAATAATAATGTTGATAATAATAATGACCACCTCATCCAGGCAAGAAGGCCGGACTTAGTAATAGTAGACAAAAAAGGGAAGGCCTGCCAAATAGTAGACGTTGCTGTACCTGCAGACCATAGAGTAAAAAAGAAGGAGGGTGAAAAAAGGGAAAAATACCAGGACCTAGCAAGGGAGTTAAGAAAAATGTGGAACATGAGAACCAGGGTAGTACCAGTCATAGTGGGCGCACTAGGAACTGTCCCCAAAACGCTGAGGGAGAGACTGGAGGAGATTGGGATTGGGGGGAGGATAGAGACCGTACAGACCACAGCACTACTGGGAACTGCACGGATACTGAGGAAGGTGCTAGAGATATAAGTACCGCAACGAATTGTAGCTCTGTCATGATATGCGAAAGAGAGGAGACGTTAGCTGAAGACCTGAGGAGACTTATTGTCACTCAGCCTTCAGCGATAACCACTGGGCAACTGGTGTGAAACTGTAAATCGTAGAATTACTGCGACCTATGAGTACTGGGGGAGGAGGGCTGGAGACTTGAGGAGACTTGCTGTCACTCAAACTCCAGCGGTTACCACCGGGCAACTGGTGTGAGATTCCAAATAATAATAATAATAATGACAATAATAATAATAATAATAACATGACTCTAAGCTGGGGGGCTGTTGGAAAGTATTGAGAGGTCCGGGGATGATATTGGCATGAAATTTGGCAAAGCTACTCTCAGTTGAGGGAAACTGGCAGCAACAAATGATATCCTCTTAGACCTGAACACAACTATTCGAGAATTTGAACAGGAATGAATACCTTAGAGTCAATGGATTCCAACGTTCATTCACGAAAGAAAGAATAAGGAAGGAGAGCCACAAAAGTGTTTGAGCTATCCTTAAAACTGAGCTTAACTCTAAGAACTGCATCTAAGCCCTGAACGTCTTGGCAATACATAAAGCTCAGTAGAGCTTTAACATCAGAAACCGGAATATAACTGACTTACGCTGAATGGACGCTAAAACAAGGAAACTCCACACCGACAGCAGAATGCACCACCAAAAATCAGGCGTAGATCGATTTCACCTCCCCTGACAAGAAGGGGGTAGAGGTATGATCCAGTTAGAACTGTCATGCAAAATTGCAACCAAAGACTACACGCTTACCTGCATGCAAATGACGACTGTATTTCAAGATGAACTAAACACGATCGTCATAATTCAACTATTCCTTACGCAAGCTACGACTTAAGTTGCAATAATGTAAGTACAACAGTCAAGCGACAAGGACTATCAACGTTGAAAGAATATTAGGGACAGAAACCTCTGCACGGCCAATACCCACCTCCCACCCTAGATGCTGATGTAGATAATACCAAAACCAATCAGAGGCTACTAAGTTCAGGGTTAAAAGCTGAGACGGGGCTTCATCTTTGCTGTTCAAGATCAGAGCCTTCCTACCAGGAACTACCTAGCACACATTATCAAAAACGGTGCTAACCCCAATTTCAGGTTCTTTGACAGCGTAGCTGAGACTATCGACCACATCATATCTAGATGTTCTATTCTAACCCTTAATTAATACAGACTTAAACGCAATAGAGTGGGTCGGTACATCTACTGGATAATCTGTAAGCACTATGGCCCACCACATTCACTACATAGGTATGAACATCACCCAGAACCTGCAAGAGAAACACAAGATTTGGCAATATTATGGGATTCCCTAGTACACACGGATTGGACCATCAAAGCCAACCACCTAAACATAATTACTTAGTGCAGATAGGAAAAAGGATACCTACCAAGAGATACGGCCATTTCATCAGACAAAAACATATCTGGAAAAACTGTCTAGATACAAAGACCTAGAAATTAAAATCATAAAAAATTGGCAACTTAAGACAGAAACAATACCTGTTGTTATAGGAGCCCTTTGGGTCGTAAAAAAGGAATTTGAAAAAAAAAACTCCTGGAAACATCTACAACCTGGAGAATCTAGACGTTATCTATAAAAAAAAACAAAACCGTCAGAATAAGACCCCCAAAAGATTAAAAAAAAAAAATGTCCTCGCTCCCAAGAATGGTTTAGCGGGGTACTGATGCTAATTTCAAGTCCGTTGACAAAACAGAATGGCCAACAGCGCTGGAACTCAGAAACATACAAACAGACATGCGCACATGAAAAAAAAAAAAAGTAAGAAAGAATCCTTCGCCACCTATGGTGGCTACGGTCGTTCAATATCAATAATGAAAATGAAAAGATATTGATTGTTGAAAAGAGTTCAGGGTTAGTGAACCTAATGAACTTAATACACCTTTCATTCTCTAACAAAGTCACGTGACTGAACGAATTCAATGGTTACCTCCCCTGGTGATGTCGCGGTGTTTATAGAAGAGCTTACGTAAGGTCAGTGTGAATGTGCGTAGAGCGAAATATTGCAAAGGAAAGTTTCGTTATTATGTTTTTGGGCACTTTGAGCATCAGCAAGAATTAATCAAGGTAAACAGCGTGGTCTTTATACAAAGTTAATGAGATTGGAACATACAAAGAACGGGCCTGGTTAGTCACTCAATTAAAAGTGTCACGTGAACAATGTCTTTCGGTTGGCATGTCGTGTTGAGGGTGATCAATTAAGATATTAGGGAGAAAGGGTAATCAATGTTTTAGTTACTTCTCTCATCTTTTGTTGGACAGTGATCACTAAAAAACGTCTGGATTTTCCATAAATAAGCGTGAATCCATCCGGACACAAACTAAGGGTCCAATTTTGCATAAAATTACATTGTGAATCGGAACCTCCTTAACAACCTTATGGTTGATGGGGATATAAAGATGGATGTAAAGATGCAAAATAATAATAACAATGAGTAAATGTTTGAATTTTCAGCCCTCTAGTACCATTGGTGTAGCCTGTACGCATTTTTGGATTATGTTAGTTTTGAACTAACGAAACGTCAAGTTTAAGAATGAAATATAACTTGTACACCATTTTGTGGCTTCCAAGTTGTCTCTTCATTCCAATACTGTCGGATGAATTATAATTCATATCATTACACTGGTCATACATTCATAGTCAGCCAGCCAGGTCAGCTCAAAAACTGAAGAAACCTATGTTGATTGTCTTGATGACAGTTTTGTTTGACTGTTTCGATTTTTTTTCAGCTGAGAACGAAATTTGGAAAAAAAATGGTAATTGACAAATGTATCAATTAACTGATACGTATACAAGGTATCCAACCATTTTGAATATCTCGACAACCGGTTGCGCAGTCTTGGTGTAACTTGGCAACCAATTAGAGGGAGAGTCTCACTGTGCATGTACGAATAGACTCTCTTCTGCAGGGTAACTCAGTCGGTAGCGAGATGCCATTCAGTAAAATTGTATTCTGTGTGATCGTTGCATACAAAATGAACAAATGAGTATTTCTCCATGTTTAGTGTAGTTTTTATTTTTGAAAAACATCACATCAACCAGGTCTGTCAGCTCCACACAGTCGAGATTTTGGAAAGCAAAACAGACGTTGGGATGAGCGTGTTAGCTCCCATACGGAAACTTTCAAGGGATCAGAAATGCCATTACCCAAGATAGGTTCGGGATGCATTCATAATTAATTTACCGGGTAGAACAAATTCAAAAAAATACACCATGTAAATATAAAATACGATACGCAAATTATTTAGTTTTAAATGTGCCCGGTACGGGGTAAGGTATAATCTCTGACAAGTCTTTCGAGAGTGAGGAAAACAAACGTGTATCATTAAATAGTGCCTTTTGAAAGAGTGTCGTTACAATGACTGTCTTGTTCTCTGGCCTCTTCAAAATGTTTCTTTCAAAATATGAAAGGAAACATGCACCAAAACTACAGGTACTTATATCCACAGTGTGCAGGTACACTACAGGTATCCCCTACTTCACGGAAGTTCACTTTACGCCACTTTTTTGCGTTTACAAAAAAGAGACTATTGAGCGAAAATAGCATTTGTTATCACAGACTAAATTTACACTTGACGTGGCTCGGAAACCTACTTCCGTTCATGTATTCTGTGTTCAAAGTGCTCCTGGCTGTACCATTTTGTCTATAGACTTGGGAGCTGACATCAGTACTCCACTAGACAGGTTCTGAAAATTTTTTCAAAAAGCTCTTTAGCCCTTTTTTTTTTTTTTTTAACCTTTTCATGGCCTTATTTTGGCGGGTATATTAATAACATAGATTCTCCAGAGTCTAGATACTTTTAGATGTCTTTTTTTTTTTTTACTGTATTTTAGATGTTTTCCAGTGGAAATAAAATCTAAATTCTCCAGAATCTAGATGTTTCTAGATCATTGGTTTTACTACATTTAAGATGTTTTCCACTTGAAAACGCCAGTGATGTCATAAATAGAATTTATTCTGACCATATTTATTCTTCAATTGATTTTTTTTTCTTCATCAGCATCAGTCTTTTATCGTCTGTTGTTTGACATAGGCCTTCTCCAGGATCTGTAACATTTCTCTATCATGGGCGTTGTAGAGCCAGTATTTTCTTGTTCTTATCTCTATCTTGTATTCTGTCAGCTTCAGTTTCGCATGTGATCTCTGGGGATTCATGTTGTGAGTCTTGATGACCATCGGTTGTCTGCCATTCTTCCAACATGACCTGCCCATTGCCATTTATTTTTTCTAGTAGATTCTATGGTGTCTCGGACTCCCGTTTTCTTCATATTCTGTATTGTCTTGTGACTTCACATTTTGACGCTACGGTTGTTCAATTATCAGCCGTTCAGTTATCGATTTTAATGGAGAGTGCTTCATATCATTTGCCTCGCTCGACGACTTAATAACAAAACCATGTTGAACGGAAGGGCGCTAATGGAGGAGTCAGTGTACATTTGAATACATTTGCTTCTCTAACTAATGGCTTCTATTCTGTCGCTACAGATAAAGGAACGCCTCCTCCAGGGCATTTGCCTGCGTGAAGGGTATGGAGACCCCTCTCCCGGCCTTGCTGATGTAGTTCTGAGGAAAGCGATTTACCTGACGTCAGCTTGATTGCAGTAGTTGCCGGAAGGATTTCAAATCGAGCATCCAACCGCCGTAAAGGGGCTCAACTCCTTGGTTTGGAATCTGAGCTGTCTTTCTCCTACACTGGTTGCCTTCCCGAGACCAATCGGTCATGCTGTTTTAGCCATAGTTGGGAAGTGGTGTATATTTAGTCTCACATGAACACATACTCACGCAAAGACATACAGATGCACACACTCCCTCTCTCCCTCTCTGTCTGTCTTTCTCTCAATGTCTCTCACACACGCTGTCTCACTCACTCACACACACACACATTAACCGAATCTTATCGCGGAAAAATCATAAAAGCCATCATAATAACAAATACAAAAGGCGGGAAATGAAAAAAAATGGTCGGCTCAACAAACGAATTAGGAAAATAAAATTGAAATAATTGACAGTAAACAGAATGAAAGAAGTCTCGTTAAATTAAAAATTCTATGGCTTTTGGTAGACTAAACTGAGCTTGGTCAATATCAAATACGAAAAAAATTGAAAAAATATGGGATTGGCGCAACACAATCTTCCAATCATCAGTCCGTCACAATGCCCTTTATCATATACTAAGCTAAGTTTAGTAAATATCATAAGGGAAAAAACTGAAAAAACAAACAAAACTAACTTATAGGATTGGCGCTGCACAATCTCATTTCTCCTACATTCCAACTTGTTTGTACTAAACAATCTTTTGTTAGTATCAAATAGAAAAGGAATGTAGAAAATAGAATAATGGGGTTGGAGTAACACAATCTTCGTATTTTGAATTTTCTTTACCCTACTTTTCACTTCTGCCTTACATAGCTTAGACTAGTGAATATCAAAAAGAGAAAAAAGGATGAAAAAAAGTTTTGAGTTTGGTGCAACACGATCTTCCAATGTCTATTTCCCCTACATTAGTTATTTAGTCTTACTGAGAAAAAAACTCATTAATATAGATCAGGGGAGAGAATTATGAGTTCCGCGCAACACAATCTTCCAATCTTCATTTTCCCACCATTAAAATTCGTGACATACTAAACTAACTTTATTGATAACAAGAACGAAAAAGAGAATTATGAGTTTGGTTCTACTCAATCTTCCCATCTCAATTTTCTGTACCTTCATATTCGTCTCAGTTATCCCATCTTTTAGAACCCGTCAACCAAAACTGTCACCGGAGTTTGAACTCGCCTTGCTAACTCAATGGCCTATGCCGTTAACGGCTTGGCCAAATCGCACGTCACCTAATCATGTAAACATCATTGATTATTTGCCTACGAAGAAGCATCAACGCACAAATAATTCTCTCTCTGTCTCTCTGTCTGTCTCTCTCTATCTATTTATTTATTTATTTATTTATCTATCTATCCATCTATCTATCTATCTATCTATCTATCTATCTATCTCTGGTTTCCATCTACCTGTAATATAATTAGCTGCGTGACATCAAGTTAGAGAACAGCAGAAACGGAAGTAAGTTTTAGAAGTATGCTTTTGAATTCTAACATGATTCCTTCAGCCATTTCTTGTCACTTGCGTCCAAGCCGGTCAACAGGTTCAGGGGTAGGAGACGGAATGATTTGGCTTGTGCTATTTAGCGTAATTCCAGGCGACAACTCGGCAACAGATGAGCTCGAAAAAAAAATAAAAAACACAAAAACGTCACGGCTACGACTGAAAACTATACGCAATATTTTTATGACGTCATAAAAAATTATCGCCTGGGTGACAGATAAGCTTGAAAAAAACGTCACGACTTCAACTGAAAACTATACACAATAATTTATGACGTCATAAAAAACTATTGTCTCGGTGACAGATGAGCTTGAAGAAAACGTCACGGCTACGACTGAAAATTATACACAATATTTTTATGACGTCATAAAAAACTATCGTCTCGGTGACAGATGAGCTTGAAAAAAACGTCACGGCTACGACTGAAAACTATACACAATATTTTTATGACGTCATAAAAAACTATTGTCTTGGTGACAGATGAGCTTGAAAAAAACGTCACGGCTACGACTGAAAACTATACACAATATTTTTATGACGTCATAAAAAACTATCGTCTCGGTGACAGATGAGCTTGAAAAAAACGTCACGGCTACGACTGAAAACTATACACAATATTTTTATGACGTCATAAAAAACTATCGTCTCGGTGACAGATGAGCTTGAAAAAAACGTCACGGCTACGACTGAAAACTATACACAATATTTTTATGATGTCATAAAAAACTATCGTCTCGGTGACAGATGAGCTTGAAAAAAACGTCACGGCTACGACTGAAAACTATACACAATATTTTTATGACGTCATAAAAAACTATCGTCTCGGTGACAGATGAGCTTGAAAAAAACGTCACGGCTACGACTGAAAACTATACACAATATTTTTATGACGTCATAAAAAACTATCGTCTCGATGACAGATGAGTTTGGAAAAAACGTCACGGCTACGACTGAAAACTATACACAATATTTTTATGACGTCATAAAAAACTATCGTCTCGATGACAGATGAGCTTGAAAAAAACGTCACGGCTACGACTGAAAACTATACACAATATTTTTATGACGTCATAAAAAACTATCGTCTCGATGACAGATGAGTTTGGAAAAAACGTCACGATTAAGATTGAGAACTATTCAATTATTCCATGACATTGAGAAAAAAATGTCCTTCAAAGAATAACGTGAAGAAAAATAAAGACTTG